>JAVYIG010017765.1:0-24357 GCA_035222895.1 Strongylocentrotus droebachiensis | reverse complement strand
TTCAATATTTATGTTATCATGTTACGAAAGATATTATATATGTCATATGAACTACAAGGATTTAATACGATATATAATTTGGACAATAAATGTGGATATAAATGGATAAATAAAGATCCATTTTTCAACGCGTTTGCTTTATTGATATTTGCAGATGCTCCTAGAATCATCAATGAAGATACCAAGCTCATATCAATGGAGGATGGAATATATGTATTTCATTGTGAAGTGGATGCCTACCCTGAAGCTATTATATCCTGGTCCCTGTCTGGGAGAGGTTTGTTTGGTAACACACAATTTGTTACCATTCACAACCAAACCCTGATGATCCACCCTCCTCTTTCGAACGGTATTGGAGGAGAAGAGGTCACGTGCAATGTAGGCAATTTTCTCGGGAATGACACATACGCCATACCGATTGTCGCAGACATCTCATCCTGCGCAACAGGTAAACATTATTTTGCAATATTCGTTTGCGGATTACTTCCTTCTACACATCTTACGCCGCCAAAGCTTTATTTTTCTTTCGTACTTCACTTTCACTCACTCTTCTTACATACGCTGATCAATTCTAGTTTCGCTTTTTTATGCGTCTTATAACCGAACTTGAGAATACTATGCTGTAGGAATTGTAAGTTTTTTTTTTAAATAGACAGGTCTGAGGGCTTTTCCTAAGACGAACCCATCATACCTTAAAGCTCATGTACAGTTTTGGTAGCAAAAAGGGAATTAAAAGGAAAACGAGTTTTAAATAAAGTCTTGTGTTATTGCCCTTGTTTCTACATTTAATTATGTATACAACGTCATTTGGTATTCTGATCATGATTTTCGGTGGACTGTAGTGGAAAAATCAGTAATAAATGTTTAATAACAGCTATACAATTCCCTCTGTAAGTACATTTCCACCCCGATGGCTGCACGAACTATCTCAGCGTATCCCTTAAACATAGCGTGTGATTAGACTGTATATATAGGCCTACACACAGTCCCTACAGCTATTATACGGGTGTAGTGCATGCTATCGTTTTTAGATTTTAGATATCAGGATGAGAATCTAAATTATTCTTACAGCCCAGTTGTGTAATAATTCACAAAGGTCAAATCAGCTTAATATTTAGCATTTAGTGTATCTATTATTTTCATATTTGGCACCTATAATTAAAGAACTCTGATAAAGTTGCTGAGTGCTCATCAAAACTGTACATGACTTTGAATAGTAAGCAAATAACTACCGTTGGTGAAGGTGATGGGACAAACCATCACTTCCGAGGCGATCTGGATGTAGCTATCTTTCCGAAGCGAAGCTGAGGAAAGATAGCGTATACATTCTGATTGACGAGGAAGTGATAGTTTGCCATCGCCTGAAACCAAAAGGTGATTATTTGCTTTATATTCCACATCTAGAACAATTTAACTACAACAAGAAAAGGACGTGTATGCATCTACATGATAGACACCAGGCCCAAATTCACACCAAAAAAGTCAAAAGTTTAACCCAACCCCTTGAGGGTACGGTGCGCGCATGTGTTTGCTTTAATTGCGCTCATTGGTAATGCGCGCTTAATTAAGCCTGTTTTAGTGCGCTTTTGGATAATCTTCAGTGAAAGTGCGTTGCCCTGTGTAGATAGTACCTCTATCTTCAGTCAAAGTGCGTTGCACTGTGTAGATAGTAGTACTATCTACACAGTGTAACGAACTTTCTGCTTCTCCCATCAATAATGGGCGAACTATCTTTCATCACGTGACTTATTTTTGACCAATCGTAGAGCAAGATTCTTTATAGTATGTGGAATATAATATCATATATTTCATACTTGAACTTGACTTTACTACACATGTTTGAATGTTATGGTCTTTTGTGAATTGTATTTTTAGAAAAAAATAAAGATCGTCCGTGGTAAATGTAAATGAGTAAGATTTGCAAGGGTTACATGTTGATACACTTTTTTTCCTTTCTTTCAAGGTCTGTCAACGGTAGCACTGATATTGGTTCCATGGACGTTGGTTGTTATATTGTTCGTCATTGTGATAAGCTTGGTCATTCGATCGGCAAAAAGAGGTAGGACTATGTTCATTTTTGTCAATCTCACATATGAAAATTCTATTTAACGTATGCTAAGTAAATATATTATGGTCTCTATATTTATTTCAGCAAAGCAATGGAAAGAAAGCGTGCTTTGAGCACAATAAGTAAGCTAACAGTGTTCAAGTAATTTCTGATACACTAGCATGACAGGCCACAAATATGTTAGATAATTTTTTTTCGGGGCAAGTACGCCATGGAACAGTCTAGTAATTTGCCTAGTTCAACTTAATGAAATGAAACATTAAAACATTTTTTTTTCTTTTCTATCTAAGCAGGGACAGCCCTATCTTCGTCATCTCTTCAAAGTCGACCACGTTCTCATCCATCGAGTTCATCATCAGAACAAGGCCACCCACCTTCTACTTCTGGACAGGCTAGGGTGAGTATTCGGATAATTATATCTTAATACTACTACTACTCAGAATGATAATTACACCTGCAAAGAACTAATATTACCTGGGCGTTCGCAAATATGACCTAAGCCTCTTAAATTATTTCAAGAATAAATTCCTACCATATACCTATTTATTACATCTGGATGGAGAGTGGCAAATTGAAATTAATGCCTTGCCATGCTGTGGCATGGCTAAACTAAAGGAATAAGTTAGGTGGCGATTTCCCTTATACCACTGGCTGGATGCTGTCACGTTTAATCTTGGTATTTTAGGCCTTTATTGAAACCCTCGATATAATCTGTTTACCGGAAAAACCAAATTGAGCCCGGAACGGACTCTTATTTGATTATTTTTGTCTTGACCTATGATGGCTCTTTATAATAGGAGCAGGTTTCAGATGCGGAAGGCCAGGATATGTCTTCCGGCTACATGGAGATGCGGCCTATAGCACCAGTTCAGCCATACATGACGCTGATCGGTGATGGAGCTGCAATTGATGACAACCTCGGGTCTTACGTGAGCCCTACACTCACACGGAAGAACAACCCGACAACCGCAGAAAAGACCTTTCTCAGTGACCCTACGTATGTGAATACAGAGGAAATTCAATATGACAATACATGAATAAAAACGAATGATGAATCATCTTATAGTGAATGAAGACTTCAAACAGTCCCATTCGCTTAAAGGTAATACAAAGTTTTGGTACGGGGTCATGAATTTGGTTCAAATGAACATATTGGAAGCATATACGATCCTACAATATTCAGTGATCGTTGTCGCGGTCGAAATCGACTCTAAAGTTATGAAATTGTAAATAATAAACACTTTATGTTGAATAGCTCCCTCTCAAGGTCAAGATATTAATTAATCTATAAAACAATGTTTATTGACTAAAATTGACTGATTAGCTATTCTCGTTCGGAAATTATATACCACAACTACATACTCTGAGATTTTCATGGTCGCAGCTACCATTGTACGGCCGTAGGAGCTATTTGAAATTTATCAAAATTTACCGGGAGCACCGGTAAATCTTTATATTCAATTTTTCTCGAAAGCAGAAGTGTTTTAGGGGCTAAAATTTCTGGTGTTTTTAATACATCCACAGGGGCATCCAAATATATTAAAATTGTAAAGAATCACTACCCACCCATTTTTCAAAATTTCCCAAAACTTTGTAATACCTTTAAGTACTTTGCTTGAGACAATGCAAACGTTGTACATATCTTAGAATTTAAAGCTCCATAATAAAAAAAGCACACGAATAAATGAAGAAACAAAGAAAGACAGAAAAACAGAAATGAAATAAAAAATAAAATGTATATCAATTAACAAGCAAATGAATGAAGAAATAGCATATTAGTATATGTTAATGAGTACATAGCACATATCACATGTAAATTATCGGAGTGGTCGATATAGATAACAATAAGTGTACTTCAGATGTGCTTATATGGATATTGTCTGTAGTACTTGAGATAAAAGAAGAGACGAAATATTTGAAGGGGGACAGTTTCAGTCTCTATACGCCGGGGGGGGGGGGGGTGGGGGAGGGGTCGGATGTTGATATGCTCGTGATATTTTGCTTGCACACAATTTGTTTCGGCAGAGAATGGTAAATATCATGTTTTCTGTAAGGATTTGATGAAGATGCATATTACTGAAACCAGTACACAATATATAAACTTGTTTTCTTCGTTCAATTAAAAGCAAGGCCTATTTCCGCTCATTTAGCGTTTGATATGTGAACACATATAGAAATATTATGATAATAAATGAACGATAGGTTTGTTGTGACTTTGGTTGAAACAAAAATAACCTGATCAATGTGTGAGAGGTATATTTGCTTTTCAGGATTTGCACTTTAATGAGGTATAAGGATATTCTTACCTATATGGCACCGGGCGAGTATTTCATAAAATGCCCACCTAACATATTTGGTTATTAAAGGACTTATTTCTTAAATTCTGCATTATTATATGGCCTCTGTACATTATCGTTTTAAATAAGAATTTTTCTTGTAATTGTTTATGATGAATTAAAGAAGCCAATCAACCCCTCCACCCCTCATACCAAAATGTGCCTATATATAGATACATGTAAAATACATGTAGTATACACTTCAAAATACACTTTCACATTTGTTTTGAAAGTAGAGGACAATTAGGAAAACACAAAACTATACCCCAAGTGTTCTCTCACAAAACTCGCACGCTCTTTGATTTCGCATTTACATTTTTATATTGGTCTGTTCTTAGATTTATGTCCTTGTGGTTTACTTCGATTGCTTCTTGTTTCTAATCAGTTGGGATTCAGGTTCTAGTCTCGAAAGTTGTTTAAACAGTAAGAGAGAAAAAAAGCCTCGGATTTTTGCACTTGCAATTGTTTTCAATTGTGGTATTAAGAAAATCCCAATAAACTGAACGAGCATACTTTTTATTTTTAATTGCGTATACGTCTATGTTCATTCAGTTCATATTGTCCATGACCTGGCCTCATTTACTTTGATAAACTAATTACCTGTTACTATTGTTGTAGTTACCGTTCTCCACTTCATTCTATCTTTCTTTAATAGCGGGTCAGTCTCTACTTTCATATTTAAATTTGTATTTAATCTGAATGCTGCAAGCTCATTTAATTCGTTTTAACTATGCATGAAACATGTAACTTATTATGATTAAGTTTTCTTTCATTCTCTGTATATTGTCATGTAATCAATTGGGAGAGATAAACAATCGAACTCAAATTCTTGAAGTGTCACATTAATGCACGTGAATATATAAATGTTCTAACAAATGATGAGAAATATGAAAGAAATCAGTAAATCTATTTGTAAACTACTAAATTTCTCAAATTTATGGTCGAGAAACTGATGAAACAATTAACAGAGAGGGTTGTTGGGTAAAAATGTAAAGATCCCTTAATCACCTTAGTTAACGTACAAGTAGTAAGGCTTACTGTTTTATCGATGTTTCCTGGAGTGACCTTAAAACATGAAGAAAACAAGTAGTATTTAGGCAGGAGACATAAGACTATATTTCATAAATGCCTAGGCCTAAATTCAGTTAAGATTATGGCTTGGATTATTCTTGGAATATCAAGATGAGATCAAAAAGCCTATACTTACATGTCAATTGATCTTAACGACATTTTTACGACGTTCTGGGCCCTCATTATGACTCCTATGAAAATGCTCTCAGGAAAACCTCGATGGAAACTTTAGAAGAAAGAAGGCAAGACCTAAGTACGAAGTTTGCCTTCGCATGTGTGCAGACGCAAAAGTACTCCGAATTGTTCCCAGCCAATGATACAACTCATCCCATGCATATCCGTACAAGCAGAAAGTACAAAATGTTCATGCCAAGACCGAACGGTACTAGAACAGCCCCGTCGCATTCTTGACTTCTTGCCTTAATGAATAAAATCCGATTTTTGTGTATGAGGGGTGAATAATAAATGAATAATAATGAATAGTGATGAATAATTAATAATACTGAATAATGAATGAGCCTACATTATACATGATCTGTATTTTTCAATATTTCACCCTTTTCTGGTTGTATTGTAATCAGGTCAGGAGAAGAAGGGGGCTTCTTCTCCTGACCTGATTACAATACAACCAGATTAATATCTGTATCCTGAAATTATAATATGAAATATGGAAAGATAAGTATGTAAAAAATTGGAAAAATAAGTGGCTCTTGAAGTTTAAAGTATTCCATTCACTCTTTCTTTTCATTCTTTGTATAAAATTAATGAATTATATTTGTATTTACTGTTAAAATCATACACAAATGCTCCTTCAACTACAGACGAGCTATTATTGGAAACTTTTCTGGAAATAGGTTAAGAAAACTAAGTATTCATTTTTCTTAGATTAACTTATACTAATTATATCACATGTATAGTATGTATTTTGCTTATACCTTTTTATTTTAATGCATTGCATTATGAAATATGTTGTTTAGAAATGAAATGCGATGTTATTTTTAGATTGTAAATTGTCATGTAATTCAGCTGAGGCTGCGATATGATAATAAAATAAACTGAAATGAACTGAATTTGACCTTTGACCTGACATTCCCAAAATCTGATCACTTGTCTCCCTACATTGATAAAATACTAGTTATATGTTTTAAGTTTACAGCTAAGATAGCTCAAAATAGTAATTGATTTGGTCATAGCAATGTTAAGTCTGAATTTCATTGCTCAAATCGTAATTGGGACATTGGATTTGTACCAGTATGACCTTTCACCTTTTTACCCCAAAATATAATCAGACTGTCTTCCTACTA
Organism: Strongylocentrotus droebachiensis; assembly: GCA_035222895.1. Lineage (NCBI taxonomy): Eukaryota > Metazoa > Echinodermata > Echinoidea > Camarodonta > Strongylocentrotidae > Strongylocentrotus > Strongylocentrotus droebachiensis. Next base: position 17,578 of record JAVYIG010017765.1, on the reverse strand, counting down.
TCACAGTGATACTCGTCCCGAGTTTGAAGTTTATACCTGAAAGTGTTTTTTTTTAACGTATCGCGATAATGAGGCTTTAACCTGTATTTTAAGAAATTTGCCTCTATGACATTCGGAATTTAACTTTCTTATCTCAGAATTATATCAGATTGAGCTCCATCGGTGATACCCCCTTTACAAGGTTTGAAGCTCGATCACACATCTAGTGATTTCTTGAGATATTGTGATAACGAAGCTAAACCTGTATTTTCATAAAGTGAACTTCATGACTACCTTTTTTAGCAGATGTTTCTTCATTTATTGATAAATCAAATACAAAACATTCAAATAACAATTATAGTATATAATACCATTGATTTACATAAAAAGTGACAACCGAAATACACACACACACACACACACAAAATATGCATTTACAAGTCCATATATATATATATCCATATATATAATCAAAGAATCAAGATAAATACATAATCATTATAATCAAATAATCTTCCTGTGGTGACATAATAAACATTATCACGAAGTCTTAAGTTTATACTTCAAGTTATGCTGGATTGATAAAATACACGTAAACAAATACATTTGCATTACGAAAGCGAGTGAGCAGTGGTGTTTATGTAAACAAGCAGAATAATTTGCTCCAACGTAGAGGGGGAAATTTCATTTATGAGAAATCATACTTTGATCAATTCTGAGTATACATACAATAATGAGAATGAGAGATTCAAACGTCGTTAGTTTCTGGGTTATTTATTTTAAGGAATAACTTACCTGGAAATATTAATTTTAAATTACTAAAGGTCAATCCTTTATCAGAAAAGAAGAATTTGAAAATTAATCTAAACTTCACCGGAACTCAAAACAATGGATTTTGCAGTGCAACATTGCTCATTTCTGATCATAGTACGTGTTCAATGATTTACTTGATGATTGGTACAAATGAATAAAGACCTACATATTGGCTCCTTTGCAGGGCCTACTTTGGCCTACGTGTAGGCCAGTGTACCTTGTCTATCATGTCTGTTGCGGATGTTGCCGACAATAGCTCTCCACCTGTCTCTGTCTTTGTTGTTGGTAACACGATGGCACCACTGATACCAATATAAATATAGAATAATATCAGTCTTATAGTTGAGGATTCAAACCTCATCCCGTCTGTGGGCTGGGCATTAATCTTCATTTGCCAGTCTTCAACCAGTGTATTATTATCATTATTATTATCATCATTATCATTATTATTATTGGTAGTAGTATTACTATTAGTATTATTTTAATTTATTATTATTATCATTATTATTATCGTTCTTTTCTTATTACTACATGAAATTTCATCATAGATATATCAAGTGAATGTAAAATAGAGAACTTGATTTCGAATTTAAACAAAAAACGCTCTATACACGGGTGCCCACGAGCTCTTCTGGTGCGGCCCGCGAAGCATTGGAAAAGTTATTATATAAATAGTTCATACAAGAAATGCAGCCCGCATAGCAACGATGAAATAGGGTGAAATATTTACACCCAGCTATCTCTATTTCCATAATTTGTTGTCATTATTCACAACATGAATATGAATACTAGAAATGCAATCGTGTCACAACGATGTGCGTGCAATGACGCCATGTTTCTACGTGTCAAACGAAAGAGCTTCTCTCGGACTATCCAGAGTAATTTGTGCGAAGTCTGTAGCTTCTGTGATATTGGAGATAGGTAGGGCGAAAGAAAGGCCTCAACAGTGACCTTGATGGGATGGTAGTGACTATGCCTACGAAGTTTGAAAGAAATTGGGATAGGGGAAAGAACCTAGAAAGGGCTCGCAAGCACTGCGTGCAAAAACCAATGGGATTTGGTGCAAGTTCGTCATTGCAATCAAGATCGTTCTGGGGGCCAAAAGCGTGAACCCGATATGCCCCATAGACAATGCGTGTAATGCATGGGCGGAAAACGTACAGAATCTGTATTATGACCGGAGTTAAATTGTTTTTTTTCTCTCTCTTTATCTCTCTTTATGGGCCGTATTTGGTATCATTAGAAAGAGAATTTCATGGTTGTTATTGTAAACAACTCTCTTTTTTTCTATGATAATCCTATCGAAACACGTGATGTAAAATAGATTTATAGGACAAAATGGCGTCTTAAATGGCCCAATTGACCAATTTTAAAAATCCGGCCACGAGTTGCCCTGCGTATTAGAACTCGGCATGTCACTGCCAATTATCAAGGGAAAAAAAGGACGTTTAAAGGGCGAAAAGCAGTCTGAAAAAAATGACGTCATAGGCGAAACTCGGCGGAATTCGTGTAGTGACCTTTGTTTAAATGCGATTTATTCACAATTTTCTGTGTGAACATATACTATACTTGGTTTCATTCGAAAGGGCGTTTTATTGCGGTCAGTTTGACACCATTGTTATCTTCGCGCAATGTATTGCACGCATTAAACGCGCTATTACGTAATGCATAGTAAATTCATCATTTTTGGCGATATCGTTGCGCTGACACGTTCAAATTTTACCAAACTTGGCAGACAGTTGTCACGTATATGGATACATTTGTCTGCTAAGTTTCATTGATGTCGGTATAAAGATCGCTAATTAAGAGCAATTTGAAGTTATTTTTCAATTTTTTTTGAAAAAGGCGAATTAGTCGGTCAGTGTTAGGGTATATAATTTTGTATATGGCTGGAAAGGGCATATCTTCAAGTATCTAAATCCAAAAAAGAGTACGGGTTTGCCAAGCCATAATAGAGATACGGCCACAGAAAGAAAGCCAGTTCCCAGAACTTTAGAGGGCGCTATTTATGTTTTGCAAAGCCATTGGAGCGTGAAATTTGGCATGGCTATGCGCAATTATGAGATAAAGATACTGTGCGATTTAATTACAAAACAGAATTTATATGAGAAAGTTATGGCAGTTTTAGATTATTTAGGGGTCCATTTTTCAAGAATTTGAGAGATTGTTGACGGAGACGGTTTCAGATTTGAATTTTGAGTATGAAGATGGCATTTTGAAAGGCAAGTTATACATCGCAGATTAAAGAACATCTCTTAGACTATCTAGAGGAATTTGTTAGAAGTTTGTAGGATCTGTGATAGTGGAGATAGGAAGGAAGAAAGAAAGGCCTTAAAATGGACCAGAAACGGACAAAATGGCGCCTGGACGGTCATGCATGAGTGATTTCGAAAATCGAAAAAGTAGGTGACCTTGATGAGATGCTAGAGATGATGCCTACGAAATTTGAAAGGAAATGGATATGATGAAGGCACCTAACTAGGAATAACAAGCACTATGTGCAAAACGAATGTGATTTCCGGACGAGGAAAACGAGGAAAATATTAATGGGGCAGAATGTGAACGAAAACAAGGCAATGACGAAGGTTCGTCATTGCAATGAATATGAATATGAACATATTGACTCATTATGTGGTTGATACAAAACTTCTCAAATTCCCTCTCATTACATTGAATTAACGACATTAACTTCACTCACCGTGTTAATTTCTGTTTGTAATTTCCGCACGCAGTATACGTTTGTAAATATACAAATGTTGTGAATCGAGAAATATGTTTGAAATGCCATACTTGTCTTGAAACTTACAACCCTTTTCTCCCGCCGTTGAATTTCTCATGAATCTTAATCGTAAACTGGATAGTCCCCCTTCCCCTTACACCGCGTTCAATGAGATGTACAGTGTAAAACTATTAAAGTTAGAATATTCTTTCTGCTGTGTCCTTGATTTTGTTTGAAATAACAACCAACATGGCATCGACTTCGAGACCTGCGAAGAAAGGGAAAGTTTTTGATGAAAGCAGAAACATCAAATTGGTCTCTGCGGTATTTCTTCATGATCCACTTGGCTCATTTGTCACCCAGAAATTACACTGCGGAGTGAGCCTGATTTGTTTTCCTACTGATTTTGTTGTGTTCTTGTTTGTTTTTTACACAATTGCAGGTGTGTACACGTATTGAAATGAGTGTGTGTGTGTGTGTGGGGGGGGTACTCACATATTAGGAAATACGGGGGTGTACCGCTCTAATGATTCACTTTTTCACCCAAAAATCCCTAAATATGGGTCCCTCTTTTTACAAAAATACCATTAAAATGGGTCCCTTTTTCAAAATTTGCGAAAAATACCCGAAAAATAGTTTAAAAAATGCCCCAAAGTTCCCCCTAATAATGGTTAGGAATTTCGAGGTTTGAGCGGCACACCCCCATTCAAACCGAATCTGAGTACCCCCCCCCCCCCCCCCGGAGTGGGGGGGGGGGGGGCAGGGGGTCGAGAGGACTACCTACGGCCCGCCAAGTTATGCCAATCGTTAACTGTGGCCCGCGAGCTTTAACAGGTTGGCCACCCGTGCTCTATACGCTGCTGCCAATATATGGCGTACCAGTCATGAATGCTTACTTTATTTGTAAAAAGGTTTGTAACACTTGAGTTCCTTAGGGAAATGCAGTCTTTCTTGATGTCAAATCAAACGTCTTACGACGTACTTAATTGTTTTCTCAAATCATTATATAATTTTTATTTTGAAAACCTAAAGTTATCAAATTCACGTGGATGAATATAACTTTTTTTTAAACATATCTTTTAACATTCCTTAGATTCAATGATATAAGGTAAAATTTTTGTTGAAAGGTGAACAAGATTTTTGTTATGAATTTGGTCATCGTGCAGTTTCTGAAGTTAACGATATTCCAAAACTTAAATTTTCGATTTAACTAGAATAATTTCACGGCACCCCGGTTAACAAACGATATACTAGATGGTCGAAATTTGAGGGGGCAGATTGACTCCCGAGAAGGATAAACCCTTGCTCCTTTAGAGTAGGAAAACGCCCGTATTTTAAACTGAAACGGACACACATCCATACTCTCTATCTTTGTATGTCTTCTTTTTTTCACCCCTATCCCCATTTTATATCTTCTCTTCTGTGCGCTACATAAAAGACGCAGATAAGATCATTTTACGATAATCGTTTAATGGACCCCTTACAACAGATTTCATCTAAGACTTATTGTCCGAAGGTAAATCAGTACTGATTCACATATTTTAATCTTTGATGAGTGTTTTCTAGCAATCTATCTCCTCATATTATTTCACGTTCTTATTCCCTTTCCTTCATCCCTCCCCTCTCTTCGAACTATTTTCGACCATTCGATTGGTGGGAGGGGGAAAAGTGCCCCCTGTGTCCCCCGTAGCTCCGCCACCGGTCTTTACCGTACAAAGCTTGTGTTGGGTAAGTTTAAGATTGTCAAGTAAGTCCTTGTCAAAGTCTGTGAATTATAATTTCTTGCCATTTTGGCATGTTCCAAAAGTGGTTTTGGAAAAACTTATGGTTTCTTCCCACGAAGCTGAAGATGCGAACAACGAATTTAATCGAATTGGCCGTGGAACGGTCGCAGAGTAATGATGACGTTTTACAAATTGACTCATTTGGATATGTCCTGGATTTCACCCTTATATGCTATATATTTTGTTTACAATTTGTTTACTAGGCCTCGTGTGATATGGCATGACAATAAACTACATTTGCCACTCTTTATCCACATGTAAATGGGTGTGGTTGAGTGCTATAGTTATTGTTGCGGCGCAGCTATAACCAGTGTAATCATGTCTAAGCGCCATGAGCTTCACAGTGTGACGGTTAAGAAATAATAGGAAACCATTATTACACAAGGGATCTGGTTGTATCTTTGTGTATATTGGAAAGGGTTTCTTTTAGCGTATCGGAATGTTGCATGCACTTTATAAGGTGCAAACTGCACTGAGTGATTTCAAGCTGGGTGTTAGTGTTAGTGTTAGTGTTTAAAGCAGTCAAGAGCTCTTAAATCGAGCGAAAAATTTGCTGATGAAATTAAGAGCCCGATACCGATATCAAAATCGATAGCTTAACACCAGCTGTGACGTCACCACATACTTGATTTCACGACGATGATTAAAAAATAGTACATCAAAACTAAAGATATCATGAAAAGTACATAATAAATTTACACCTATTTCTCTGGTCTCATTTTACACAAAAGAATATATGAATGACCCGTTACACATATTTGTATTTGATCGTCAGACAATAAATTGGCGTGTGTGTGTGTGTGTATTGGGTTTTTACAGACGTGTATCAATCAGATATGATTATTTACGTCTGGGACCGACCTTTAAACGTCACCATCCGAAAGACGTGACTCAGTTTCGAACCTGCGTCCTCGGCTGAATCATGGCGTCGTTCGTGCGTTGACTATAGTTGAAATAGTTGAAATATTTATTGGTTACTGAATCATCATAGGTTATAACAATAATGTGACAATGTCTTTACATGAGTATAAAACATAAGTTAAATTACATTTCCACATTCAGTAAATCATAGATACATACGCTCGAAGAGGTGATGATACAGAAGGGCTACAGCCTAAGCGTGACAGCTTGATACGCTTGCAGCCCAGAAACATTTAAAATCATAACGATTGTAAAGTAAAGTAAATTACAAAACATAATTGGGGGAAAATAACAAAAAATAAACAGTGACTTGCAACCAAAAAAAAAAATGGGATAGAGGGTGCATGGGAGGGGGATTTTCCTGCTATATCAAGGAAATGCTGACAAACATATATGATATCATGTGTTAATTTAAGAGATTTGTCAATATTTGCTCAATAAAATTGATTTCACACTTTTCTTGAAAGTATATACTGACTTCAAGTTACGGATGTCAACGGACAGTGAGTTCCAAATATCCGGACCAGAATGTCTTATAGATTTCATAGCCATTGTTGTTTTAGGATTACATAAATGGTATTTATTTGATTGTCTGGTTGGGTATGTATGAATATTTCTATTCAAACAAAACATTGGTGGGAAGTGGGAAGGTAGGGAATCATTATGTAGACGGAACATGAACAGTGCTTTTTGTAAAAAGTTAATATCAGTTACTTTCAGAGTTTTTAACCTCGCGAATAGGGGATCAGTGTGATCGCGATATCCAGCATTGGTACACACACGAATCGCTTTCTTTTGTAAAAGTAGCATTTTATCAGTATATACTTTTGAGTCTGCCCACAGTATATTGCAATAAGACATGTAAGGAAGAATCAAGGAATTGTATAGCATATATAGAATATTCAAAGGCACATAATGTTTTAACTTATACAGTAAACCAACAGTGCGTGACACTCTCTTTGAAACGTAATGTACATGATCACTCCATTTCAGATTTTCATTGATGATAGTTCCAAGAAATTTAGTATTTTGTTTTTTCTCCAAATATTCACCATCCAAGACTATTTCAGGTATAGGTTTATCAGTTGCATTTTTCCTGCTTTGAAAATGGATATAATTAGTTTTTTTCAGATTCAGAGACAATTTGTTGCTCCTAAACCACAAAGACAGCTTAGGTAGCTCGGTGTTCAGAATTCTCTGAAGTGATCGAAAATCGGAATTGGAGCAAAACACATTAGTATCATCAGCAAATATAATATATTGTAATGATGTAGTTGAGTTCGAGATATCATTAACATACAGTAGAAACAATAAAGGACCGAGTATCGATCCTTGTGGGACACCACATTTCATAGGCAATAATGATGAATCTACAGATTCGTAGCTTACATATTGCTTTCTACCTGACAAATAATCATTAAACCAGTCAAGAGCAACTCCTCTTACTCCGTAATAATGAAGTTTGCTCGATAGTACCTTGTGATCAAGAGTGTCAAATGCTTTGCTTAAGTCCATGAATACACCAATAACATGCTTTCGAGACGCCAAAGCATTCGAAACCTTATCATATAATTGTGCAAGGGCTAAATCGGTTGAGTGGTATTTCCTGAAACCATATTGATCCTGATTCAGTAAGTCATTTTCTGTTAGAAAACAATATAGCCTATTGTATATAAGTCTTTCCAATACTTTGGACAAACTCGAGAGAATAGAAACAGGGCGATAGTTTGAGACTTGGGAAGAGTCATCCTTTTTGTATATCGGAACAACCTTAGCAATCTTAAATGCTTCTGGAAATGTACCTGTCGTCAGAGCGAGATTAAAAAGATGCACTAGTGGGGTTATTATATTTCCTATAACTTGTTTCAAAAGATATGTGCTTATCCCATCATGACCGTTAGCATAGCTTATTTTAAGAGAACGTGCAATATTCAAGATTTCAATCAAGTTTGTTGGTTTGAGAAATAATGACTTGTTGCAGGGAGTTTGAAGAAATTGTGAGAAGTCGACTCCGTTCGAAGCTATTGTATTGGCCTGATTGGGGCCAACCCCAACAAAGTAAGCATTGAAGCAATTTGCTATTTCTTTTGAATCAACCATTGTATTATTATCTTTGGTAATATGACACTTTGATTTACTCTTTTGTTTTTTGAGGGCTTGATTGATCACATTCCACGTTGATGATGCATTTCCATTTGCATTTTCAAACTGCTTGGCAAAATACATTTGTCGAGACTGTCTAATAATGGTGGTTAGTTTGTTCCTATATGATTTGTAATTATTCAAGCTTTCCTCTCCTGGGTGTCGAAGACTATATTTATATAATCTATTCCGTTTTTTAATAGAGCAAAAGATACCTTTAGTTATCCATGGCTGCTTGATTCTATTTCTTGCCGATCTTTTTTTAGTCATTGGGATATGTTTATTTAAAAGAGAGGAGAACAAGTTCCAAAAAAGTGCATATGCCTTATTGGTGTCAGTACATGCGACCACGTCATTCCATGTTACTTTGAGTAGTTCGTCATTAAACATGGCTATTTTTTCAGCTGTGATTTTACGTATCATAGCTTGATTCTTTTCGTCCTCAGGATAATTGCGAACATGATTACAAATCAGGAAAATTGGAAGGTGGTCAGAGATTTCACTATACAAGAGGCCAGAGCCTATATAGTTATTGGTGACATTTGTAAAAATGTTATCTATCAATGTAGAAGAGTTATTTGCCAATCTGGTTGGTTTATCAATCATGGCATTGAATGAATTTGATCGTAACATATTATGAAAAGTATTATCTTCCTGCAAAAGATCAATATTAAAATCACCCATCAAGTAAACATCCTTATTTTCTAGAATGACCTTATGCAGCATCCTATCAAACTCATCCAAAAATAATTTAACATTTGTATGCGGAGGCCTATATATTGTACATATCAAGATGTTTTTCCTTTGAGCCATATTGATTTCAATGCATATCGAGTCAGTACCATCACTCTTCAAACTAAGGTCAGATCTAATTTTGTATGTTAACAAGTTTGAGATAAACCTAGGGTGCGTTTAATCGACACCTTTTCACCCTAGAATCACGGTTTCTAAAGACGTTTAGTTTAAAACGCAATGCGTTCAAGCGATTTTTTCGTCGGTCGTAAAAATAAACGTGTTTGAAAACACAAACATGAAACGCTGAAAAAGATGCGTTTTGTATCATGATTCATAAGAATCACGGTCGCTAAAATTCGATTGAACGGACGGAGTTCTCAATCATGATTGTATGACGAAGCCTCTTCCGTTTGTTTCTTCCTTTTATCATCTTCTCTTATGTTATTCTTTGTTTTTATAATTCTATCACTTTCTCTTACGTTATTCTTTGTTTTAATCATTCTGTTACTTTCTCTTTCTATCTTTCCTTATGTTATTCTTTGATTCTTCCTTCTTTCACCTTCTCTTATGTTATTCTTTGTTTTAATCATTCTATCACTTTCTCTTTCTGTTCTTCCTTATGTCATTCTTTGTTCCTTCCTTTTTTCACATTCTCTTTCTGTCTTTCCTTATGCTATTCTTTGTTTCTTCCTTCTATTTTTATGTTATTCTTTGATTTTTCCTTCTATTACCTTCTCTTTTGTTATTCTTTGTTTCTTCCTTCTATCACCTTTTATGTAATTCTTTGTTTTAAGCATTCTATCACTCTCTCTTTCTGTCTTTCTGTCTTTCCTTATGTTATTCTTCGATTCTTCCTTCTTTCACCTTCTCTTATGTTATTCTTTGTTTTAATCATTCTATCGACTTTATCTTTCTGTCTTTCCTTATGTTATTCTTTGTTTCTTCCTTCTATCACCTTCTCATTCTTTGTCTTATTATTGCGATCTATGCTCAAAACAGCAGTCGACAGTCGGCCGTAAACAATTCCAGAAAGCGCGCGCCGAAGTTCCTGGGCCATACTGCGCAGTGTGATGCGCAGTGGTTTGGCTCGCAATGAGCTAGAATCAGCGTTGATGAAAAATCGCTTGAACGCAAACCGCAGTGACCTTGCTTTTTGTAACGGCGTTTTGAATTGTGATTCATGTTTGTGATTCTAGCTTCGAAAATTCGATTGAACGCACCCATAGCAGCTCCACCACCCCTTCCGGTTTTTCTATCAGAAACGTACAATCGAATAATTGTCAATATTACATAAAGTAGATGGAGATGTATCATTAAGCCACGTTTCTGTGACTCCTATGACTGAAAACGGTTTGGTGAGGGCCGACAGCAGAATGTTCAGATATCCATAATTTTTAACAAGACTTCGTGCATTTGTATGTAATAAGCTAAAGGAATTATTTTCACTCTCAAATCTTGAATTAAATTCATGAGGAAGATAATATTTACAATCCACTTTGTCATCCAATGATTCATTCAATTCATCAATATTGAACATAATATATACCCAGGTCGAAAATCCCATAGAAACCAGTAGAGAAAACCAGTACAGATTTCTAACGGTTTCTAGTGGTCAATTCTCTACTGGTTTCAATATGGAAAGTGGCGCTTTTTCCATTAGAAACCAGTAGAAAAAAATCGTACTGGAACCAGCAGAAGACCAGTAGAAGACCATTAGCAAAACCTAATGGCACCATTAGGAGACCAGTAGGAATTCCAACTGGAACCATTAGGATACCAGTAGGAAACAAGTACAAATCCCCACTGGAACCAGTAGGGGACCAGTAGAAATCGATATAAAAACCATTAGAAGACCAGTAGAAAAGAAGTGCTCGAACCATTAGACAAGTAAAAAAGAAGTCATGGAACCATTAGGAGACCAGTAGGAATCCATACAGAAACCATTAGGATACCAGTAGAAAACCAGTAGAAAACCCCAATGGAACCATTAGGAGACCAGTAGGAATCCCAACTGGAACCATTAGGAGACCAGTAGGAATCCATACAGAAATCATTAGGATACCAGTAGAAAACCAGTAGAAAACCCCAATGGAACCATTAGGAGACCAGTAGGAATCCCAACTGGAACCATTAGGAGACCAGTAGGAATCCATACAGAAACCATTAGGATACCAGTAGAAGACCAGTAGAAAACCCTAATGGAACCGTTAGGAGACCAGTAGGAATCCCAACTGGAACCATTAGAAGACCAGTAGGAATCCATACAGAAACCATTAGGATACCAGTAGAAGACCAGTGGAAAACCCTTATGGAACCATTAGGAGACCAGTAGGAATCCCAACTGGAACCATTAGGAGACCAGTAGAAAACAAGTATGAATCCCCAATGGAACCAGTAGGAGACCAGTAGAACACAAGTAGGAATCCTCAATTGAACCACAGCATTGGTTACATTACATGGTTGACATTTTTTTGATCAGTTTAAATTCTACTACATCAATGCACTTCCAACACAGTACTCCTCACAAAATCTGCCAGCCCTTGTTTGTTTTTTTGTACTTTAAAAGGGCATGCTGGTCTGCAAAGTAGACACGAAAATGACAGGAGCTGGCATGAAGTTTGCTTCCAACACAATTAACTATTTTCTCGAGGTTCAGCCATTTCTCTCGCAAACGTCTGTTAACAAAAGACATCACAATCATGTTGGTTCATCTTTATCATATTTAACACTTATCATACATCATATAGTGATTACAATGACATGAACGTTTAAAAGCAAGGTTAACAGCTTAAATGAAAAAGGACTTTTTTACACATTTCAACAACAAAAGAAGAAATATAAAAAAAAAACAATGTTAAATTGGCTAATTATTGTCTAGAAATTATGGCCAGTTTTAACAAAGAGAAATCAATCTTGAAAATTTGGAGTAGATGTTTAAAAGAGTAAGTTTGGCAATTTGCAATAGTTATCTTACGGTAGCCATCATGAGTAGAAACAATGAGAAATAGTTTTTGCTGAGAAATTTCGTTTGTAATTTTCCACCATGGAGAATAAGTTCATTTGCACAAATTTAAGTACTTCATTCATGTATATTAAATAGAGAATAATTCACAAATGATTACGCAAAGCATGATTTTTACCTGTAGATTGTCATAGTACATGTAAAAGATTGATATGAAGTTGCAGCAATTGGAAATGTAATATTGTGTACTACATAATATAAGCCTACTAAATTCACAAGCAAAACAAATTCATTTACTGTCTTACTATTTTGACAAGTGCTGTGATATGCTGTTCATCAATAAATGTAACTTGATAGTACAGTGTATTATGACAAATTATGACAAATCGATAGACAAATGAAATATGGTCCATATTTAAGAAGGGTTTGAATTTAAAAATGAAATAGATTTCATAATTACGAAAAATATAAAAGGTGCATAATTCTGGAATTGAAAAAGGGGCGTTAATAACGATATTGAAATAGGGTTCATAATTCGGCAAATGAAATGGTATTATTTTGAATATGAAATAGGATTCATTATATTGACGGTTCGTAATTCCAAAAAGGATAAAGGGTTCTATTTGCATTTTCAGAATAATAAACTTTTGGAAGTATATTGAGCCCTATTTAATTTTCTGAATTATGAACCATATTTCATTTTTGGAATTACAATTCCTAGTTCATTTTCAGAATTAGGAATCATTTGTAGAATTTAGAATTTATAAAATTATGAACCCTCAGAAAACGACATATAACAGTTCAAAGATTTCCTATCCATATGAATACATGTACTGTACTTAGGTCATTTTCGTATTGTAATCAAATTTAATGAATACGGTAGGTCCTTGTTAAGTGCCTCATTACCAATTATTAAATTCACCTGTTACGAATAAATGTATTTAAATAGTCAGAATACAAATTGAATACATTACGTGTTGCTAGTACTATAGGTAGGACAAACATTATGTCTTGCCCTACCTAACAACACATAATGTTTGCATATCGCATTCTGACTATTGAAATACAATTATTCTTAATAGGTGAAAGAGATAATTTGTTCCGCGGCACTTTGATTTGATTTATAACGAAAATGGCCTAATCACATTATGTTACATAGGGCTTACCCTTTACAATTTTTTAAGGGAAATCCAACCTTAACAGACAACTATACTTTTAAAAAATTGCAAATTAAATCTGACAGAAAATAAGGTGGTTATGGATTGTTGAAAGCTGTAATCACTAAACCTAAGGGCATTTTAAATTGGCTGAATCGGTAATGTCACTATGACGAGCTGCTGGACTACTTTCCCATTTATTTCAACACACAAAATGATTAAAAAAAAAATTTTCTTCAAAATGTATGATTCACGAGTGGCTTTTCTATGTAGAGGACCTGTAATAATGTGCTATTCATAATATATTCTGAGTAGTTCTCACAGGGAGAAGGCACTTAAAATAAAAAGAGAATTTATTATATTTCATTAACAAATGGGAGAGTTGTCCTATGACTACAGGTGTATAATAATAATAATAATAGTGGGTTCTTGTGTAGCGCTCATGTCAGTCAGATTTGACCCTCCTGGCGCTCCCAATTATTACCCTGGCTTTAGCATGGCTGCCATACGGCGCTCTAGCATTTCATTGAGATATGCATGGATTTAGTGATCTCATATTTATATAATATTATCACAACTCCCTTTATATTGGTCCGATTTATTTCAAACTTTCGCCTTTCTATTTCTCTTATTTTTCAGCTTCTATTTCAATGAACTTATTACAAGGGTTGGATTGTCTTTTAAGGCTCGTTCAGATATGATGCTGGAGTTGACATAAAGTTCTATATGCTTTACATTTCTATATATTATAATACAGAGATCACTGAATATGCGCAGTCCAAAATATACAAAAACATGTAGGTCCTTTGTTACCGTTCACTTTAAACATAAAACAAAACTGCAGCATTTTTGGAATTTTTGGGGCGGTTCACGTGCCATACCTGAATAAAGTCTTAAGTGCTTAAGATTGGAATCGATTTGTATTGCATCTACCTCATTCAATTTTTCTCTATTACCAACTTATATAATTTGCCACAGGTTTTAGGAATTGACATTGTGATATGAAGGGGGTGGGGTCGAGTATGAGACTGATCTACTACATAAGCATTATGAAACAGGTCTACTTCATAAATAGTAATGACAAATTTATGCAAATACAGAGATCTTTTACCCAAAGTGTTAATATGTATGTTTGTAAACCCTGGAATTCATTAAAATGGCAAGTGACATGAATGGGCATCTCAGTTCTACATCTAAGCTATTCAGGTTCGTGGCTATAACTCACCCCCCCCCCCACCCATCTCTCTCTCTCGATATCTCTATAATGAAGGGGAAAGTAACCTCTGTGTGTGTGTAGACCTCATTTTGGAAATATTCCTCTTCAGCTTGGACTCATGGTTTAGATTTTGGGTGGAATCTCCTGTATAATGCAAGTGCTGCTTGATCCAGGGTACATACCGGTACACGCAAAGAATTCTAATGCATGAATATAGAGCAAAAAGAAAGGAAAACAAGTTAAGAAAAACTTTTATCCATTTTAAAACTAGAATGTAAACAATGAATTAAATAATGAATTCTGTCAGAAAAGTGCAGTTTCAAAGATTTATCAGAAATAAAATAATCTCTCATTGCTCACAAACATAATATAAAACATACCTTTGCATTTTAAACATTTGTTGTCAATGCAAACGTGAATCAGGATTTTTTGGCAAATAATTATCAATACAATTCTAGTTTGCTGATGAGAGTAGAATCAAAGCTCTATTGCTAAGGAGGGAAAAGGACACTGTTTGAAACTCACAAAATATGGTCGGTTATTGCAATATACCTGCAGGTTTTAGTGATCTAAAATTAATTGAATTTTATATATTTGAAACTTAGGAAAAATAAGCATTTCGAATCAGTGTCATGATCAGGGAAAAATTAAAAATATATGTACAGAAATAATACAAGTACATCTACACAATTACCGATAATGGCTTCAACTGTGTCACGAGGCTGCTGAATGCTGATCCAGGAGGTTGAGAGAAAGTAGCATTTTCTGCATGGTCTCACGTCAATATAGGCCTACTGTGTCCACAATATGCTTTGAATCCACTGTTTGGCAAAAGATGTCAAAAGATGCCTACAATTAATAAGAACAAAAATAAAGTTAAAACAAATTGAACGGTTGATGCATGTGCAACACACATACAGTCATGTAGGCCTACTACAAACTTCTTCGTACAGCCTGCGGGGGAGGAATTTTGTTTACCATTTACGGGTCTAGCTGTTTATTTCCAGATGAGGGCTGTTTATATTGTGCGAAACTGCGAACACACCATAAAGTGATTCCCGCTTGTCTTGAAATTAGGGTGCGTTGCAGAAACGGAGTACCGCCTTAACGCACTCTTTCGGATAAGCGCGGGGGGGGGGGGGGGACGGCAGCTTGTCTGATTATCAAGATATTTATGATTGGAATTCAAAATTTCAAAAAACGTTTTCCCCAATGTTTTTATAACACTACAGTCTATTGGGGAAAATGAGTATGGTAAAACCGGTCACTCAAAAGTCAAAGATTTTACTTTTTGAGGCACTTCATCAAGTTCATGATCATTTTGAAGCGCAATTTTGTTAGGGCTTCAATATTACACCATATCACTGACACTGATAATACGTAGGGCCATGCATCATAGATTTAACATTGTTAAACGATGCCTTTAAAGCCATGTGTAGGTGAATGCAAAAACTTGCATCAAGATCTAACATAAAAATACATGGATGGGACAATACAATACATTTCTCATCTTTGCGGCAGGCGTTGAAAGCACTCCTAGTAGACACGATCATACATTAATTACTACGTTTCAAAACAAAAAACAGTTACTGCACATATTGCAAATAAATTAGGTAAATCTAAGACTTACCCATATTGAAGAATAGCAGGGGAAAACAAAGTAATAAAAAGATTTTGTCTCTCTGCTCTGGCTCCTGTAGCTGTTGAGGATAGGAATGGCTGTCTTGCTGTCTTGTGTGTGTGTCATAAGGCATGGCCTGGCACGTACACGCACACACTGCATGCATTGATTACATGTGCACACACGCACAGTGCTAGTGTAGCCCAGAGAGATGCCAGCTGTGTAGCCGTTTAAAAAAGGCGGCAGTCGCGTTTTGGGGTTTTGGGGCTTGTATAGTCTTGATCAATATTGCAGACCTTACAGGGCATATGTCAAGATGTTGCACAATCTGTAAAATAAAACTATTAATATAATGACTAATGACATTTTAGAGTTTTTCATCCCTGTTTTGGGGTTTTTAAATAAATATAGTCAGACTGATTCAGAGGCGGCGCTAGATCTTACTGATTTCTATTTGTTTCAACTGGTTTTCAAATCCATTGACATATGCATGCGCTGGGCTCGATCTGCTGGTTTGTAAAGGTTTCTAATGGTAATTGACTTAAGATTTTTACACCCATGTTCAAACCATTAGATCTTACTGGTTTTTATTGGTTTCTACTGGTCTTCAAACCATTACAGTCTACTGGTTTGTTAAGGTTTCTAATGGTTTGACTTAGGGTTTTTACACCCATGTTAAAACCATTATATTCTTCTGGTTTCTATCGGATTCTAGTGGTCTTCAAAACCATTAGGCTCTACTGGTTTTGTAAAGGTGTCTAATGGTTTGACTTAGGATTTTTACACCCATGTTAAAACCATTAGATTCTTCTGGTTTCTATCGGACTCTATATAGTGGTCTGCAAAACCATTAGGCTCTACTGGTTTTGTAAAGGTGTCTAATGGTTTGACTTAGGATTTTTACACCCATGTTAAAACCATTAGATTTCTTCTGGTTTCTATCGGATTCTAGTGGTCTTCAAAACCATTAGGCTCTACTGGTTTTGTAAAGGTGTCTAATGGTTTGACTTAGGATTTTTACACCCATGTTAAAACCATTAGATTCTTCTGGTTTCTATCGGATTCTAGTGGTCTTCAAAACCATTAGGCTCTGGTTTTGTAAAGGTGTCTAATGGTTTGACTTAGGATTTTTACACCCATGTTAAAACCATTAGATTCTTCTGGTTTCTATCGGACTCTAGTGGTCTGCAAAACCATTAGGCTCTACTGGTTTTGTAAAGGTGTCTAATGGTTTGACTTAGGATTTTTACACCCATGTTAAAACCATTAGATTCTTCTGGTTTCTATCGGATTCTAGTGGTCTTCAAAACCATTAGGCTCTACTGGTTTTGTAAAGGTGTCTAATGGTTTGACTTAGGATTTTTACACCCATGTTAAAACCATTAGATTCTTCTGGTTTCTATCGGATTCTAGTGGTCTTCAAAACCATTAGGCTCTACTGGTTTTGTAAAGGTGTCTAATGGTTTGACTTATAGATTTGTGCATCCATGTTCAAACCATTAGATCTTACTGGTTTCTATTGGTTTCTT
>JAVYIG010017764.1:0-24361 GCA_035222895.1 Strongylocentrotus droebachiensis | reverse complement strand
GTATGACTATCGCTCATACGTACGACTACGATGACAATGAATGCTGAAGGTCGATGCTGTCGAAATTGACGTTGACGTTATCGAGTTCGCGCCCAGATCAGCATGCTGTGTCGCAATATATCGTGCCGAGTACCGCGCGGGTAATTCCGTACGAGGTTATAAACCTTATTATTAAGTAATATTTCAAAAAAAATAATATTGGTTTTCATTCCAACAATAAATACAAAAGTATCAAGATAAAGCTAAAATTTATTTTTACCACGGTTTATTCGACACAAGTAATAAAAATATACGCGATTATATAAGCAGAAACGTTCGGCCAATGTCGGATAAGAACGGCGGCTTTCGAACGTATCTGCGAACAAGTCGATCCAGTAGATTCGTTCCGAGGAACAAATCGGCGCGCCGATTTGTTCCGCGGAACCCGGAACAAATCGCCTACCACACCGGCTGGGCGTGCAGAACTCGTTGCAAGCTGCTCGCATTGTCTTGTGTTGTTCGCTGCTTCATGTGATATGAATTCCTTTGCATTAATCGGTATTGTCAGATGCCGCCTTATCTAATGCACCATGAACATGAACGACATTATTCTTGGCAGCATTATTTACTCTTCGGGCACTACTCACCGTCATCAATGGAATCAATCAGCATAGCCCTTTGTGAGCGCTGGGCATCGGATAGCGGTCCGATCGTGATGATGTGTGGTATGGACCGGGAGCCTGTGGGCTGCAGACTTCGACGAGATCGTGCTAGACATCCCTGGGCGCAGCGGGAGCCCGAGTCGTTGTTGTCACAGATCAGGATTGAGCAGTGGACGTAAACCTGTTTCGAGAGACGACAGAGCTAATTAAAAGGTGAAAATAGATTTAAAGCATCTTGACGACATGAAAGATGGTGTAACGCTAATCATAAGTTGTCGTAAATTATAATAAAGTCCCGCATTTCGTATGTAAAGCCAACTGCACGCTACACAATCTGACTACGATCCGATTCGGAAGTAATCGCAATAGCATTTGATATGAATTTTCATATAAATAATTTCTTTTATATAATATGATCTGAATAGTCATAGGATTAATACAATCTAAATTTCAAGGATTTCAAGCCTTCTTGGAGAGGGATCAGCTAATTCGGCTCAATATCGTTGTAATTCAGTAGTGCGATTGTCTACGATTTCAAGGTGATTCGGCTTTTAGTCTAACTACAAGGTTTAAATGCATTCAAGAGCTGATTTGTCAGTATTCTTATCATTATTTAGAACCTAAATCAGGAAGATGATGTTTCATTAGATTGCAATATCCAACATAATTGCCATTTCTTTAAAAATCTGATCACAGGAGGATCTTATAATTTTGTGGTGGTTCTAAGGCTTGCACTACGTCTAGAATTGATCATAATGCAGTAGGCCTGCTCAACCGAAAGTGTATACCTTAATATTTACACCGATTAGACCGACACCGAACCAACTATACTACAGACCGAATGAAAATATTAAATTACTTCTATATGGTCAAGAATCAGTCGGTTTGGAGTCGGTCTGAATTCGGTTTGTCGGTGTGACTGAAGTATCAGCCTCTTGTACGGCACGTCTTCCACCAGAGACATGCCATATATTGACAGGGGGGTTATGAGCACTTTTTTATTTTGTTCCCAAAAATTTCGCAACGCCTCAGGGAGGGGGGGGGGGTAAGGTCACTTTACTTTCGGGAGGGGGGTCACCCTTTGGTACAATTTTTTTTTTAAAGGGGGGGGGGGGGGTCATCGAAATTAAAATTAATAAAACAAATTAAGAGGGGGTTCAACCCCCCCCCCCCCCGCCCACTGCATACGCGCCTGCATCAACTGTTCGCTGTCCCTTTCGATGATTTCTCATCCATTGTTGAATGTGTAAAGATAAGAACAAGCGAACACAAATTTGTGTAATTTCATCCTTTTTCCAACTGCAAAAAAAATACCACCAAAAAAAACACGCAAAAACACACAATAGCATACTTAAAGTTATCGAAGATTGTAAATCATGGTTTACATAACGGGACATTAAAACACGCACAAATTAGCGCGTTATCCTAAAATATTGAGTTTTTGTCAGAATCTAATTTTTCTTTTACCAACTCTGGCACACAAATTATAGGAAGGGTGGAGTCTTAAATTTGAAAAATTGTTTGATTCACTATTCCCAATACAATCCCCATATAAAGTTTTTTTAAATAATTTACACTGAAATTTTGCCGGTAATTTAATATTTTGTAATAAATGTGAAACTGGTGCCTGGCCTCCAAAATTCATCGCAGTGGAAGCGCGGCTCGGAGTATGAAAATTCAAAGCCAAGTGAAATGTCACATATCCCCTTGTTTCGCTGTAGAACTCACGAATGCGTTTGAATAAATTACAAGAGTTTCGACTCCTTTCTTTCACCTCCCTGCTCTAATGATTGCCTCGACCTACGTGTAGGCCTATATGTATGGAACGGTTGACAAATGTACTTTTCTTAGATGATTCCTCATACCATCCAGACGGTTATTTTTTCATTGCAAAAAAGGCTCACTCATAGAACCCCTCGTATGTTGTGCTGAGTGATTTTAAGTTGCGTTCAGCCCATCATTGAGATTAGGGACTTTTAGATTTGCACGTCGACAGCTTTGAATGCAATGTGTGACGTCATTTTAAGGCACTGCGCATGCGTTACGTCGTCTCAGTCTGCGATCGAGAATGCGTCAACCTTGATTTTCTAGTACATACATACATACACTATGAACATGACTGACAAAGAAAGCGGACAAAATATACAGTTCCTCAGGTAGACAAAGGAACATCCCTTTACTGCTATTATGTAAAAATGTGTAGAACAGGTGTCACATGCATATTCACCTTTTTACATAATAGCAGTGAAGGGATGTTCCTTTGTCTACCTGAGGAACTGTATATTTTGTCCGCTTTCTTTGTCAGTCATGTTCATAGTGCTATGAGGTGTCATTCCGATTGTGTTATTACCTGCGCTACTGCGCTAATCGAGCCTGTGGTTAAGTCAAGTAGCACATGCTTCTGTTTGCACTCACTGTCTACACCGTTCAGAGCAACTTTAGAATACCTCACCAGACGTTCGTATGTCACAACGCTTCATCAATGAAGCTAAATCTGAAGACTTAAGTTTCTTGAATAACAGTAAACCTAATCCTAATCCTAACCCTAGGTTTTCGACATATATGAACATGAATCCTATTGGTGGGGGTATTCTAAAGTTAAGGCCGCCGTTTAATTTACAATCACCGTTTGTCACTTCCACATGCCGCATCAGAGACCACACTAATCACTGACACAGTACTACGTCAATACAATGGCGCAGCGGGTGTAACGGATACAAGGGGAGCAAGGGGCCATTGTTGACACTCACCTTGTCGTAATCGCCAATGAAGGTGAAAGCATCGATACTGAATCTCTTGAAAGTTGAAGAGGCCCAATTGTAGATGACTGTTGTGCTGTCCACGGCACATCTACAAAACACAAACACATGTTTTAAAATAAATTGGCTTTCATGATGATATACGTAGCGCATTTTAGAACTTTAGGCTAATTCATAGGCGGACTAGGACTGAAATTCGGTTGACAATTTCGATGCGACCGGCCCACTCAACCTCTAGGTTACATATCCGGCCATCAGAGCACAAATCGACCGGCCCTAAAGACATAATAGCGAGTTTTCGCAACCGGCGACGCGGCATTCTACAACGCTAATCTTAGCGGGGGGTCGCATTCAGAGCGAAAATTTCCGCGTAGCGTCCAAACCTACGACGGTATACAGCGTGATTAGCGTCAGGAGTCGAGTTAGTACGGGGTGGCGAGCTCATTTAAACACCCCGTAGTCAGCACTTGCGTCGCCGTGCGAAAACACGTTAATATCGAAAGGCCCGCAGGGGGAAACTCTTTAGACCCCCCCCCCCCAATAGTCAGTATTCCCCTTTGGAATAGCACAGTGTATGTCCATTCATGAACGGATGTGCACTGCTCTTACTTGTTGGATGAAATGTATGAGTCTGCGACCCTTCCCTCCCCCCCAAAAAAAAAACAAAAAAAACAAAACTAGATTTTAATTCGTCACTTTGACGAATAAGGTGGTCTGTTTTTAAACTTATGATAGATTTGAATATGTACTATATAGAGAAAGGGAGAAGTTATATAGACATGTAAACAATAATGATCATAATGATGATGATGATGAACATGATGGTGATCATGATAGTAATGGTGATGATGATGATGATGATGATAATGATAATGTTAGATGATGATATTAATGATAATGTTAATGATGATAATAATGATGATGACGATGATGATGATAATGATAATGTTAGATGATGATATTAGTGGTAATGTTAATGATGATGATGATAATGAGGATGACGATGATGATGATCATCATCATCATCAACAGACCATGATGACATCAGATTGAAAAAAAAATGAGAGAATTTTTAGATAGCATATAGTCTCAGCTACAACATACTCAAAAATCAACAAAAATCAAGCTGAAATAACGGCGATATTGCTCGCAAAAGACATGAATTTAGAATCCAGATTTGAGAAAATGTCATCTCCCATAAGGATTACACGCAAAAAGTAATGGATCAAGTGATAATAGGGTAATAATAAAGTAAATATAGTTGTTTATTGCATTATTGGCGATTCTACGTGTTTTAATATTCAAAAGAGATGGTAAACTGAAAGGTCAAACAGAAAAAAAAGTGAAGGAAACAAATTGTTGGAGACGCCCGGACTCGAACCATGGACCTCGAGGTCGGAAGTCAAGTGCGTTACCGATATACCAAAACATTTCCCATAGCGATTACACGTAAATGGAAAATGAAATTCTCAAATCCCACTTTGAAAGTGAAATATAACTATGATCCCGGCATCTGATCGAGAAATAAATGAAACATTTGTGATAGCTTCTTGTCTCAGCTACAACATACTCGAAGCTCAGCAAAAACAAAGCAAAAACGACGGAGATATTGCTCGTGAAAAACGGTAATGTAGATTCCAGTTTTGAGAAAAAGTCATGTCCCATATAGAATCCACGCAAAATGTGAAAAATTGACATGCCTCCTTTAATCGCAAAAAAAAGCCATGATGCTTTCGTCAAAATTAAAATTCATGCCAACTACATTTGTAGAGAATTGTCTCAGCTGAAACATATCAAAATTTGGAAGTAAATCGATCAATATTTACAGAGATACAATAATTTTTTTGTAAATATGCTGACGTCATAATATGCAAATTGAAATTTTGAGTTCAGAGGCCATTATGATGACGCCATGAGTTAATTGAGGGTAAAGTGAGACATGAAATCATATCTCCGATTCATATTCTATCAAAGTATGGAGAAAAAAAATCGGTTTACCTAGCATCCTAAAGCGCTACAATGGATTTTGTAAAGGCATGTTTCTGCCCATGTATGCTATGTATTACAAGAGCTCGCACGCACGGACATTATCTTAAACGGACGCTCATTCCGTTATTAATGGGCAGAAAAAGGTGAACAAGGTATCAAAATGCTTGAAAGAATGTGGCAAATATGATGACATAAAAAATTGGCGATTCTATGTTGCAAAATGACATTACGCGCGGGAACGCGCAAAAAAAAACCACGCATAAGTGCGTGCGAGCAAATTTTTCAAACGCTTAAAATGACCTAATTCGTACTCTCGTTTAATAGTTAAGTGATTTTGAGCATTTTTAAATGTTGACGCACGCGCACGCGCGCGTCATGACCTTTATGTGACCTTTGATGACATGACCTGTTGACTCTTGACCTAAAGTATATGAGATATGAATATGAATGACCTTTGCTTATGCATCATGAAGATATGATGGATAATGTGATTTTTACAAAATGACGCCTGGATGACATCACGATGACCTGATGACCTTAAAAATGTTTCTGTCACGTCTCATGACAATGACCTATGAATCTGCCGAAATTGAAAGAAATGGACTAAACTGATCTTCAGTTATCCTCTGAACAAAAAAGCGGAAGAAATAAAAATAAAGAAAGAAATAAAGAAAGAAATAAAGAAAGAAATAAAGAAAATTCGACGAAAACAATAGGTAATCTGTCGAAGACGACAGACCACCTAAAAAAAAAAAAAATCAAAAAAAAAATCATTGACAACAGGAAACAGAAAAAACCCGAGTCCATAGAAAATATAGGGAAGCTAGTCCTCAATAGGTATATTCCCTAAAGAATCAACAAGATCAGATTAAAAACAGAGTGAGGAAAGGTAGAACAAACATAAGCTACCCATTCTCGATGATATCATAGCGGTGATCGTCTCGTGGGTTTGGCGAGCTAGTTGCCCAGCACGACTCGATGAGAAGCGTTAGGTTCGCGACGGACGTCAGACGGACGCCGAAGTATAGCGGTGTGCCGAGCGTAACTTCGCCGGAATCGTTGGCAGGTTGGTAGAAGCCTGAGTTTGTATACCGGTCAAGGTTCAGCGAGAACTCACCATATCCTTTCTAGAGATATATAAATGTTAGACCTTGGTATATGGGACACGTAAATGTACCAGCAATATTTGATCGATATATATAAACTAACATAATTTGAAATATGACAGAAAATGTACAGCAATCATTTTCATGTGACATACCTAGAGAGAATTCGCAATTTACTTTTAACCTTTATCAATGAAATGTTGATAATAAATAATAAACCGGTCTCATTTGCCCATGGTAGTCACTGCTCTTTTTACGGGCCCCATATTTATTATTAGCCAATATTTACAGGTATCAATTTAATAAACCTAGATCTAAAGTGACAAAATTAATGTGGCCTAAACACCTCGTTCAAGGATGTAAGCACTCAGCAAGGGTCGAACCGGGACCTCTAACATGAGAACCAAGAGCCTTAAGTATAATAATAATGATAGTGATACAAATAATTATGATAATATTAATAATTATAATAATGATAATAGTAATAATAGTTATAATAATGATAATACTAATAAAAAGAAAAAAAAAGTCAACGCAAAGCGTAGCATCCCCTCGCAGGGTACAAATGGCCTATATACGCCAGAACAAGTACCTCCATTGGACTATACTATTATATTACTAGGCAAGGAAGTTAAGCACATTTTCACATATGTAATTATGTGTTTTTGCATATTTAATGAGCTATGACCTTTCCCCTTTGACCTACATACACAGAAATCGAACTATACATGTATTTTGATACCATGTACCTATATATTAAATTTCAATAAAATTTGGACGCACGCACGCACGGACGCACGGAAGGACGGACGGCAACGTTACTATATCCCTTCCGACTTCATCGGCGAGGGGATAATAATCGTTTCTTCATATAGAGTACCGAAGTGCTAATGCCATATCCGGCCGTCGTCCAGGTGACTAGTTCGAAACAACAGAGGCTGCTCATGAGGTTCACCTCAAAATCATGCAAGCAACGGGCTGGAGAAGGGCAAATTCAGTGTTTGGGGCTGGTGTGATCACTACACTATTTTGCCTCGTTGACACTTGCCCGCATTTTGGTCCCGCACTGCCCCGCTCTGTGGCGTGCCAATGCGTGCCAATTAGTGGCACGCAGCGGCACGCAGGGTCACGTCTACTTTACGAATAGTTCACGCAATGCGTACCCACCAGGACACGCATTCGTATACTATGCGCGTGGCATGCGAAAACTGCGCGGGAAGTATGCGCAGCCAAAATTAGTCGTTAACTAGTCGTAAACATGCGTGCCACTAGGCCATCGGACACACATCGGCGCGCACTGACACGACTAGGCAGCGCATAGGATGCGCATAGTTCACAAACGTTGCCAAACAAAATAGTCGTAACAAAATGTTGAACATTTTGAAAATTCTGTCACGCATTACACGCACGACCCGCATCCGCCCGCATCCACCCGCAAGCTACCACGAGTATGTGTCTATGCGCAAACCAAAATGCGGGCAAGTGTCACCGGGGCATTTGTTGCACCAAATATGTTTGGAAAAAGCAAGCTTCACAGTTTGGTCAATATAACGTCACACTTCGGTATTTCTATTTAGCGCAAGTGTCCTCACGCTGTGGCGTCGAACATGATTACTTTGTTCTTGCCAAAGCACATTGCGCCGAGCTGAAATTCGAACCCTCAACCCTTGGATTGATAGCCAAGTGAATGAACTACTATTTCACGACATCTCCACCATCATGCCACGTTGCTCCTACCAGAATTCGCTTTACTTAAGCTACAAAGTAATTGAATCCTCACCTCTCCGGGAACATAAAGATCTCTATTAGGCAAGAACGACTCTTCCAAGACCTGTGTCCTCTCCAGATAGCAAATAACAGGAATATGAAGATAGTGTTCTCTGGTAATGAGCTCATTAGTTCCATTTTCAGGGCGAGGCTTGTAAAACGTTACCATGTTGGTAAATATTATGTAGTCGTCGTCTTGCTGCGTGTATTGATGGGGGGGGGGGGGGGGCAAGGGCACATAAAAAGGAACATTTTAATAGAGAAACTGTTATGGGAACCAGAAGGTAACAGTGTCCCAGAAGGTAACATGATGATGATGATGATAATATTTTCATCATTGTTGGCAGTAGTTATGATAATAAGAAATGAATAACTAATTCCTTCGTAACGGGTAACTATCTGACTGGAGAGTAGCTAATGTAGATTTAATATATTTTCTAAAAGACATTAGTGCTACGGCAGGGAGTCTCACCCGTACATAATGGTCCACAATCCACCGACAATATCAAGGCGACTACAACACTTCTACTGGATATAAAACCTCAACAATAGTATATTCTTCTGATTTACTATGGTCTGCCAAAAAAGTTGAACAATAGAATAATAGAAATAAGAGTACGAATGAAGACAAAGAACATAACTTTTTTTTCATCTTTGGCCTTTATTGCCATCCATACATCGGTGTTCTATTTCAGAGTTTACTCTTAAACCGCCTCTGAAGATTGGGGCCTTTGGGTAAAGAATACCGTGTTTACAAATGCAAAAGAAATTCATTTGGCTTGACAGACAGCTTCAATATGTATTTTTGTAAATGTTAATATTGGGTCTACGACCACTTGTAAATGTTGATAATTAACATTGTCTTTGAAAGAATGGACCAGCGATTCATGAGAACATTACTGGAATCCTCATCGAGTAGCATTTTTGTGATGTATCAATGGTAAATAAACACTTATTGACCATACCTTTTGCGTAGTACCACATCTGTCGTACATGGTGGTGATCGCAACATGCTGACTGTCGTGGTCGTATCCAACACAAGACTCGTCTTCGAAATGGACATCGCGAGCGTCGTCGCTGATCTCGAGAAGGGTTCTGTCCATAATGAGCGTCATCGACACGCTGTCACAAGTCAGGTCTGCATCTGCGAGAAGATATCAAATGGATGCATGATCAAAATATGAACTTAGTGCTCTTGCAATTTATGGACCTAACATGGCGAGAGTCTATTTGTAAGGGGCTAGTTACATCTCAGTTTCTTCTTTAAATCTGCAACAATCATATTCTATATAATTCGTTTACATAATTTTTGTCAACAAAATCATCTCTCCGGAGTGGAAATACAAAAATAAATTGAACGTTGATCCCAAGTCAAGATATATTATGCTCATGTGATACTCCCCACCTACAAAACAAATTAATAATTCGTATATTTCATGTGAAAGTGTAATAAACAAAAATATGAATCACAAAAAAAACATCGCGTTGATTTGTTTGCTGAATGGTGTGATTTCTTCTAAAGATTTGATTCACTGCGCTAATGGAACCTGTGAAGGCAAAAGGGTCCATATTATCACGGTCAGGCCTAAAATAAAAACTTGTTGTATTGCCCTTTAGGTGCCAAAACATGGGTCGGTCGGTCGGATTTTTTTTTTTTTTTTTTTTGTCGCCCTCTGTGGGCCGATATTTTTCAGTTTTTAATGTTTTTTGTTTTTTTCCCGCCCTCTTTTGGCTGATATTTCTCAATTTTTAATGCTTTAATACATGTGTTTGAGAGTCATCATTCCATTCATATATTTGTCACCTCATAATTATCCATGGTTTGCAATGTTGTGTTGAGACTTTTCACCTCATAATAATCCATGGTTTGCAATGTTGTGTTGAGACACTGTGCTTTCCTGCTGACGCAGTTGGTTTTCAACTACCTGTAAAACTTGCTAGCAATGTGAAGATTGTTTGGAATGATTTGATTAAGAAAGAGGACAAAATATACAGTTCCTCATTCTACCCTCAACAAAAGAACATCCCTTCACTGCTATTAATATGTAAAAATGTGTAGAACAGGTGAATATGCATGTGACACCTGTTCTACACATTTTTACATAGCAGGGAAGGGATGTTCCTTTGTCTACCTGAGGAACTGTATATTTTATGCGCACGCGGCATACTAGTACCTTGAGCATGTAAAGGCGCTATATAAATATAAATATGTATGTATGTGTATGTACAAGATTTAGGAAAATCAAGGTTGACGCATTCTCGATCGCCGACTGAGACGATGTAACGCATGCGCAGTGCCTTAAAATGACATCGCACGTTGCAGTCAAAGCTGTTCACGTGCAAATCTAAAAGTCCCTATTATTTTCATTAACGCAGTTCAAAATCATGCCGGCCCATGTATGCACAGAATAGGTCCAGGCATTATTTTATAGCAACATACACACACCCTGAGGTAGGGTGTGGTAGCCTGGCATAAGGTTTGTGGCCCGAATTCACAAAGGAGGTTTGTCGACAAACCTAGGTTTATGTACGTCATATGACGCGTTTGACGCGTGTTTTTTACAAACCTGGTTTATAAAAACGCGTCGAAACGCGTCATACGACGCACGAAAACCTAGGTTTGTCGACAAACCCCACTGTAGGCCTTTGTCCAAAATTGGGCCTTCCACAGAAAACTTGGTTAACAATCTACATAAATAAATCATTTCGTACAGAAAATATCTGTGAAAAGTAGTGTACAATCGTCTATATTGAGGAGGATTACTGTTGGTCGCGTTCTAGCTGTGGGATGAATCTTGATCAATTGATCAACTGGCGACTTGTGGCGTAGTGTCATTGCGCCTCGTGTGCAACGGAATTTACTGGGCAGTTCCAGTATTGAATAACAGAACAAAATAACATCGACCTAACAAACAAAAATCAAATGTATTTACGATCAGGCAAGCAGACAACACTGGCATCTTCCCCATGGCTGCAGTCGTGATTTCCGAAACCGTTATGCGGGCAGTCGAAAATGTGTACCTCACTGCCCGAGCAATGGACGTTATCCATCCAAATAGGACCACTGCCCTGGCCGAAGCGGGCCTGGCTTGGGGCACTGAGGGCATCCTGATAGCCTAGACTTCTGCAGACCACACGTGCATCATTTACGTCCCAATAGTCGTCACAGACGGTTCCCCAAGATCCGCTACGATATACCTCTACCCTTCCTTCGTGTGCTTCATTACCATTCACGATACGAACTATGAAAGATAAGCATGGAATCTATTTCAGCACATTGAGGGTTGAGGGCAAGGGCATTATTTCTAAATATTTTTACCACCAAAAAAGAAGAAGGAGAATATGATACGGCCAGATTACTCGGTGCCCTTTTATTCCTATATTGTCTTTATGCACACATGACTCTAATTTAGTTGACATAATCTGGCGTCTTCTTTGCATTCAGATGGCACTGACGCCATTACAACTTGACTACATCAATGGACGATTCCCTGAAATGCCTCCCGTACAACACAAGTCTATTGTCCATTTTCTCATTCAAGATCTCTTGATTTACTGATTCAATAATTGTTCTTTTGGTATCACGACCATTGGTCATTGTCCCATATAGAGATCATTCGTTTAAGAATGACAGTTGGAGGATAAAGAAAGTTATGTCGTGCGAAAAAAAAGGATTTGATATATTAGATAGATAAATAACATGACGTCACAGTCTAGGCAATCCTAATTTAAAAAAGATGGCATGGTCCAAGTTATTTTGAAGAGACTTACCAGTGCTTGGTGCTTCAGTTGGGATCAGGCTAGTTGTGGAATCTAGATATAAGGTAAAAAAGTGAAAATTTGAAAAAAAATGCTCTGTACTTTCAGGTTGTGCACTCTTCTTTCTTTGAAGAGTACAAGGCTGCTGTGTAGTGCAGTGCTTAACAATACAAGTGCTGAACAGTACATTTTGCACTCTTCACTTTTGACGCTGTCACTTAATATTCCGAGGTACTTCTCATTCCAAGGCTGCAATAGCATTACAAATATGGTATAATATTAAAGAAGAATACAACAAATTTCTAATGCTCCTAAATTTCTTTTGAGAGGTTTATATGAAATGACTTCGCCTTTGAAGCTGATTATAATTTCGGTAGGGAAAGGGAAATTTTAAAGAAACATGTTGTATGTTCTCCTTGCATAAAAAGATATACGTCTGATATTACTTGGTATTCTATCCATGCTTTTCAGTGAATTGTAGAGTAAATATCTGCGAGGAATGCTATATACTTCCCTACGCAAGAATCCTTCCAGCCCGATGGTTCACGGCACCATACTCTCAGCTATTCGCTTAGAGACAGGTTGGATATAGACTGTAGCATAAACACACAGTCCTCGTAAGTCTTACATGTGGGAAGTGTAAGTGGTCGTTGCTGGAATTTACCATCCAGAATGACCAGGATGAAATCTAAATTATTTTGTATCTCTCATTTGTTTAATATTTTACTTAAAAAGGACATGTGAAGTTTTACAGTAGCTTAGTATTGGTAGTATATTCTCATCTAAAACTAAAGAATTTTGACGAAAAGTGTTAGGGGGCTTACAGAAACTGTACATCACAATGTGAAAGATCTAACCATGAAGAATTACATGACATACGTACCTCCTGTAACAGGTAGGTCTCTTGTTGTGTCCCACCATCCCGCCGTTGTAGGATCATGGCCATCGGGGGTTGGTTCTGAGATACAATAATCATAAACATTTAAACACGTATTTCTTTTCAATATAAATTACTCTATCACGTGATTTAAAAATCAAAATTTGATACCTTTCATGACAAACCTTCAAAGACTGAAGACAAAAGGTCATACGAACATGAACTGTTTGCTAAAATACAAGTGATACACAACGTTTAAACGATATAGGAACCAATATTATCATTAATATCTATCCTAGACAATTTGTTATGCTTCAGTAACCTTGGGAACTCTCAAAAATTGTCATTCCGTAACGCCTAGAACTCATTTCTGAAAAAAACAAATACATGTATTTCGGCATGAATCTTAATAGGCAAATCAACGTGATCAACGTTTGTGGACGAAACAATTGTGTTCTCATCGTAGTTTTTTTTCTCTCTAGTTTTCTATTTTCATGCATTTTATACGTATATATTCATTGTTTACATATTATGTACACGTCTTTTTATTTCAAATATTCCACGTCATGAGAAATACAGGATATCAATCGTGGTCTAGTGTATCCATCACCAGACTGTGGATCACATTGTTCGCGTTTCGAGTTCCACCGCGGCTCTATTGTCCTTTGGCAAGACATTACTCGACATTTCCACTCGCCACCCAGGTGTAGTAAATGGGTAGTTCGTATAGCAATTTATTCCTT
The DNA here is from genome assembly GCA_035222895.1 of Strongylocentrotus droebachiensis. Lineage (NCBI taxonomy): Eukaryota > Metazoa > Echinodermata > Echinoidea > Camarodonta > Strongylocentrotidae > Strongylocentrotus > Strongylocentrotus droebachiensis. The sequence goes on along the minus strand of JAVYIG010017764.1, from coordinate 10,720 downwards.
GAATCTATTGTGATCGCATGGGATGAAGTAATGACAAAACAGAGACAGACTTACGAATAGTACTCAACCACCACCAAGTTGGTTGAGGCGTCCTGTTATCTTCAGGCATACAATTATAGTATATTTAGATTATATATACTACTTCTACTACTCCTGCCTACATTTATATCGCGCACGTATCAATTCCAGGGCATGCTCAAATCGCCTGCAAAGTATTATTGACAAGGCTTTTTTTCCCAGCTGCCCTAGACCACTCAAAGCATTCATTGAATAGATTTCTACTAGGCACCCGTGTAATACACCTTGGTGGAGAGTGGCATCTATTTCGCATTCTGATTACCAAGATGCAATAAATTATACAAATATTACATGCTCCAGTGTTTAATATAATACAATATGTGAACCGACAAATTTAGAAGTTCCCGATTGATGCTATATTTTACACAAAGGCTGTACGCCGATGTTGTAATAATGATTATATGTTATATTGTACAAGAACGAAATGCATGCAATATCTGTTACATAAAAGTGAGGGTATTTGCGCCTTTGGAGTCATGCCCTCTCGATTACATTCAGGTTGCATTCGCGTCAGATGCGCGCATCTAAGACGATGGTTATTTATACGCGCAGGGGGAGATTACCAGGGCCCCGTTTTATAAAAAGTTGATATCAATCGCAACTATTTTTGCGATTGATTTCAATCGCAAAAGATAGGAGACTGCAAACTTGCGTTTGATTGAAGAACTTACGATTCGTTTGGTTCAATCGTAACTCTTTATAGGACGGGCTGACTGCCGGACTCGGTCTTCTCTATCATTTTCTGATAGAGAATTAAAAACAAATATTTGTCAAAACCTTACCAGCGTCCGTGCATCGAACTCCAACGTCATCATAATGGGAACAATGGTTGACACCAACACCGTCGTGGTAGCAGTGAAAAATGCTTGACTCGTTACCCGTGCAGGACACGTGATTGAGCAAGATGTCGCCACTACCCTGTCCGAAATAGGCGTTGTAGAAGACATGCTCTGCGGAAGAATACCCCATACTTCTGCAGATCACGTCAGCTTCTGTAATACCCCAGTAGTGATCGCAAACAGTGCCCCAGGTGTCCCCGTGGTAGACTTCCACTCGACCTTCGTTGGAGCTATTGCCATTGACTAGGCGAACTGTAAAGAAGATCAAGAGCAGGTTTGAAACCTTGGATCGACATTCAAGAGAAGATACCCTCGTATCTGATGCTGCCCCCTTCTATTTAATGTTCCCTATCGTTTACAGACAACCAATGCAAGGACTTACTACTCGCGGGCAATTATATCCGTGAAGGTCTATATAGGCCCGTCGAAATCAATAGCCATAAAACAACTTATCCCGAGACAATTGCCCCTGGAAAATCACCCCTGGAAAATCACCCCATACATTAATGACTGGACAACTACTTTCGGTAATTATATCCTGCAGAAACTACACCGACAACTACGCTGTTCTTAAAACTCGTTTAGATTTAGCGCGGGGAGAAGTCGCGTTTTTTCTTCTTTTAAATGAATTGCAACTGCGCCAAACAAAGGACTTACATAATCTAACTTTTGAGTTCGGACAAGCTCATTGGGTACTGGCCAAAAGAGAAAATCACAGAGTCCCTCCAAACAATTGGGGTATGGGTAGGATAATGTAGGGTTAAGGTTTTGGCTTGTAAGTTCAGTGGATGGCATTTTTTTAGCTCATGAAAGCAGGGGACATAGCCACCTTGAGCCCCTTTGGTCCCCCTAGATACCCATATGGTCGAGGATAGCCAAGACGGGATGAAATGGACAGTCATCCTTGATTAAGTACTTGTTGGTGCCTGTTTTAACAAGCTTCATTCACTGAATTAAAAAAAAAATTGGCACAAAAATAAAGGTTTAATGTTATTAGTTCTCTCCTGCCCATGCAAATGATTGATTGATACAGAACTTCAAAGTCAATCAAATTATGTTCCATTTTAATTTGTACAATTTTGATAGTAATTTTCAATTTTTTTTCTTCCAATTCCATTGGTCTATCTTTTGCTTTTCTACCCAAAATAGATAAATATATGACGGATATATTGATAACTTATCAAAATATTTAACGAAAGATTTTTTTTTTTTAGACTTATGGAGCTCTCACACTCTTCCGTGTAGGCCTACCGTCCACCTGCCGGGCTATTAAAAAACAACAGAGTCCAGAACGTTGGGTTTTGAGCGAACTTGTCCCCGGCCGCAAAAAAAAAAAAAATCATAAAATTAATCTTTTCACCGTTTCGTTGCCATCTTCTGACCGTTCTCACCGGGCGCATATCGGGTGTTGAACGTGCCTCTACCGTCTTCACCGCCCAGATTGATTTTTGTTGACAATTTGGGCCGTTTCCATACCGGGCCCATACCGGGTCTCGAACGTGTGCACCGGGTTTGTAGCAGCCACCTACCAGTCACTTAGCGTCCCCTCACCGCTCGGAGCGTCCTGTGAGCGAGTCCCCGGACTGCTGACGTCATGACACGACTGCCATAAATACCCCGATTTTTTTGCCCGTTCATCACCGTTCTGTAACGGGTTATGAGCGTGTTGTGAACGTGTTCATACAGTGTGACCGTTTTCATAACGTATTCATACCGTCCTCATACCGTTCAACACCATCCTCTTGCCGCTTACTTGCGGCCGGTGCCAGCCGGCCAAAGTTTTGAACATGCCCAAAACTTTCGCCGGGTCCCACCGGGTGTAAATAAGCGTCAACGCCCTATTAACGTGTTGCCCGCTTTGATAACGAACCACCGTGTGCCCTCGCCGTTCTCCACCGTCAGCAGACATTTTCGCGCACGGTGGCACACGGTAGGCCTACACGGCAGAGTGTGAGAGTCACTTTAGACGCAGTTGAGACATATAAGGAGAACCAAACGACATAGAAAGGAATCATTGAGTCTACACTAAATAAAAGAGAAGGAAACGGATTCTGGACGACATACCATTTTGCTGGCATCTGACCCCAACATCGTCATAATGACCGCAGTGGTTGTTACCAACTCCGTTATGACTGCAATCAAATATACTCTCTTCATTGCCACTGCATGAAACATGGTTCAGAAGTATAGACCCCGTACCCTGCCCGAAGTAGGCATCATAGAAGTGACTTGTGGCTCCTGGGAATCCAAGACTTCGACAAACGACATGAGAATTCGTCGAGTACCAGGAGTGATCGCAAACAGTTCCCCAGATGCCATCGTAGTAGACTTCAACTCGACCTTCGCTGGGGCTACTTCCGTCAACGAGACGGACTAGGATGTTAAAAGCATATAGACATGTAAAAAGCATGAGTTATTACTTGGAATGCTGTCCCTGAAAGAAAGGACCGAGTTCCTGTGTATATTTGACATTCGGATATTCATTATTTATTAATTCTACATTGACATGTAGACGAATATACAGCCAGATACCAGATAAGAACAAATGTCTTCATCCGACCAAGGGACTCTTGGATTAATTATGTTAGCTTCATTTGCTCTTTAATGCAGTCGAAATGTAAGTAGAGTAAAAAATGCAGGATTATGGATGTCTGAAATCTGTTTAGTGATTTATTTCGCTAGATATTTCGCTAGATTCCTCTTAGGAAAAAAAAGCTTTATTTATTACGATTGAAAAGTAGCTTACTAAAACGCTGAAGAAACTGAAATACATTTATATTTATTATTCTGGACAAAGAGTCAGATAGAGACATGACATACGATAATGCCACCCATGCAGGGGCCAGTAGGAAGTAAAATGTCAGTTAGTTTACACCGTCATAAGCAGCTGCAGCATGAGCAGCTTTATAAGGAGAAGGAAAAGAGGGAAGAGGAGGAGAAGCATTAGCAGCTACAGGAGCAAGATGAGGTAAAGCAGTAGAAGGAGCAGCAACAGGAGGACCAGCAGAAGCAGGAAGAAAAAGAGGAGCTTGAGCATGTACAGAAGGAAACATAGTGAGCAGCAAAGCAGTTCCAGGAGCAACATAAGTTATAGCAGCAATCTTTACTCTCAAGGCGGTTCAGACCACCTCGACCTCGTTAACTCTTACCACACCCGTCTCTAGGTGCACAATCAAATAAAAATTCGACATCCTAAAAAACAAACAATTCTCACCATCAGGGTAACACATTGCTCCTGCATCTTCTGCGTGTGAACAATGGTTGACACCAATACCGTCATGATAACAGTCGAAGAGGCTTTCTTCGTGACCGGAGCAGTAAACATGATTCAGAAGGATAGGACCAGTACCCATCCCATAGAATGCACCTCCGTAGCTCCAAATTGCGTCTGGGTAGCCAATGCTTCTGCAGAGGACCCCAGCATTGACTGTGTTCCAGCTATGGTCGCAGACGGTCCCCCAAGTGCCGCTATAAACTTCTACTCGTCCTTCGGTAGGGTAACTACCATTGACTAAACGAGCTGAGGGGAGGCAATTGTTTTTTAAGAGAAGGTCAACTTACGTTAGAAGTTAACAAGGAAATATTTCGTGAACTTTACAACTCTTTTTATATCAGTCTGGAAGGATATCATAGAAGAAATGCCCCCCCCCCCCAAGGCAGATGGAAAGGGTTGTTTGTTTAAAGTCCTAACATTAGAAAATAGCTGAAAATTTACGATCAAAACTTAATTCCACGTGTGTGTTAAGTCCAATATACCGATTTATATGTGCAGTGCATGTGATTTTCAGCAAGATTGGCCAGAATTCACAAAGGAGGTTTGTCGACGCAAACCTTGGTGTTCGTACGTCGTATGACGCGTTTTTTTACAAACCTGGTTTGTGAATTCGGGTCAATGAGTGTGAAAATTTCTTGTCTTCTTGATGATTCTGAGACCTCGTAGTAAAGAGTAATTAATCCGTACAAAAAAACCTTTGTGTTATACCCCCAAAGTATAAATTACAAGTTAGACAATGAGGTATTGTAGATTTCCACACTTCGACTTTATTATTGTTACTTAATGAAAGATTAATGTTGCTTACCTGTTTCATTTGGCTGTCTGGGTGTGTCAGTCGTGCCTGTCAAAGGTCAATCAGAAGACTCTCATAAACAACAACAACAACGAAAAACACAAGAATAACAATAAACATATAAACAAACAGATCCGGTATGGTTTTATCAGCCATTGTAATGGTAAATATAATCAATGAGTGTCATACAATAAAAAAAGAAGAATGGGTTGAGTAACATAGCCCAAAACACTATTGTAACCACAGAAAAACACACGACAAAACATGGATTTTTGAGGTGTCAACACTATACCACTACCATAAAATCATCATGACGAACGTTTACTATACTTCTCGTCTTCCTGTTGAGTTTAGCCAAATTCTCGATATCCCCTTCATGCACTGATAACTTTGTTCCATACTGTTTACATACCTGGGTAACTTGTTGTCCACCACCACCACCCTGTAGTAGTACTTTCGGTTGCAGTTGCTGAAATGTATTCGTAAGGCATAATATTCAGTGTTATCTGCTCTTACACAGCATGAGAAAGCCCGTAATCAAATCACAGATTGACATACGTGCATAATAAATTTGAAAAGGGTTTGATATTTCAATCTTAAAAATGATGCGACGAATTTCCATTAATGTTTATAGAATAATCTTACACAGAAGGTCCACCTCGTGTGCCCCGAGCAGGATATTTATATACGTCGCCCCAGGATAAAAAAAGGTTTAAAATAAGGTTTTAAATATAGTTAATAGGAAACATCCTGGAATCTCATTCATTTTAAACGATAATTTCTCTTTTAAGAAATGTCATGCATCTACGGAAAGAATCAGTTTAGCTAGGATCATCCAGGTAGACCGAAGGCCCACGAGACCGACAAAAAGCCTAAATAAAAAAATATAGAAAAGAAACAAATTCCGAAGGATGCACAAGGCCTGCTAAAAGGACCATATTTGTTGGTCCCGTAGGTTGTCAGTCTCGTGCCCCATTGGTCTGTTGAACACCCTAAACAGACCTAAAATATCAATTGAATTAAACAGAATGTTCTTATTATTCTCGTTTGACCATCGAGTAGACTGGAGCCTTTTACCTGAGGTCGAATATTAGCGAAGATTGTTAAAACTGTAATGATGAAACTTGTTGCAATCAAAATATATAGAAAACACCCCATAAAACAAAAACACAAGAAAACTTACGATCATTATTCCACCACCATGTTGTTGGAGGGACCCAGGGATCATCAGTGACTGGTTCTAAATTGTGATTAAGAGAAAAATATATATGAAGGGGACCCTATGTCTGTGTACTTAACATTTCACTTGATATTTTCTATCATTCCTCACTTGCTTGATTTCACTTTGAAGCTCATATATTCTGCAGAGTAAGTTTGTGAAGAAAAAAAAATCTCATTCTCACAAGAAAAAGCGACTGAGTCATGTTGACATTGAAGAACAAAGTTTAGAATCATAAGAAAACCAATAGATTTTCTAGGATGGTTGATTTTTTTCTTCTAAATCAATAGATAAGGGGAAAGAGTGTAAAGGGAAATCCTACTATTTAAGCGCAATAATGTTTTCGAAGAATGTCAAATATGAGCATGCAAATGAACTCTGGGTATCAAAATGAGAGATATCATAAACCAAACTGGAGTTCCAAATTGTTTTCTTCTTCAGTGGGTCTATGTTGTCTCCTTAATACTGTCATTGTGGTACAACCTATATTTTGTTTTTTTCCAACGGTACACGTAATGTATATTTTATTCAGACCTGTAGTTGAATTGATGAGACTCAGTTGAAGCTGAAATCCTCTTCTAATGACTGAACCATCAGTGGTGAACCGCATCCAACTTTTGGAGGAGTCTAATCTAAAAGAGTTAACACGTCAAAAATCTTTGTGAGAAATTCATTTTAAGGATTATAGATAGGAGATTAAGTATTGAGAATTGAAGTATTTCTTATATATGCATTTTGTTTATTTGTTATACTTAGTATTCTATTGCAAATTCATATTTCATTTTTGTTTTAAGCAGATTTGTGTGTACTTGTTGAAAAATCATATGCAAAATATTCGAACAACACTAACAATATATAATGTAATGGATTTAAATAAAATGTGAAAACTTAAATACAAAAAGAAATGCATACAAATAATATAAAACTTGAAAGTACGGAGATAAATCAACAAATAAAGATAAATGTAAAGGCCAATTATCATAATCATGAATGCTCGAGTCGACAGCAGCCGATATGGAATAACCTTTATTTCTGAAAGGTCGGTAAATGATCAATAGAATAAATATTCTAACCTAACATCACTGTAGGTCTATTATCACTAGGCTTTTTTAGCCCTTTTTTCTAGGGAGTGATTTTTTTAGGGGGGTGGGGGGTTCTTCTTGTTTATCTATGATCATTTTATGCGCATCGTATTACAGCGAAACTTACTCTGCCTTCCTAAACAGCCAGGTCACATATAATTCATTATTAAATTAAAAAAGTGTCTAAAATGATTGATTCAAATATAAGAAAGGAGCTGTACTGTAGACGAGTCAATTTATCTCTAAAAGGCAGAACGCATTTAAAACAATGAAAGCAGATATCCTACACAATATATGACTTATATCTTATATGATATAAGACTAGAAAAGGGTAGATAATTTTCATCACTTCATACGGACCTCATGTCTGATGGCAAAGAAGAACCTGACAGCTGAGCCAGCTGAACACTTCCAGGAGACGATGGCGATTCTCCAATCCCGATTGTAAGATAATCATAATTCAATTCAAGGTCGAAAACCAGAAACTGAACAAGAACATCGTAGCCTGAAGGAGCCGTGATGTACCAATGATAGCGCACGTTGTTCGGGTAATTTGAAGGATAGTTTGGAGACGAAATGGTCTGGGTAACCCCAACAACGAGAGTCACATCTTCTGTAAAACACGTGTTTGGAAATAATATATTGGTCAAGTCTATAAAGATCAATTATGACAAAAGACTCTACTCTACCCTATCAACTGTCTTATAAGCTTACTTATTATGGTAATTGACGAGATTTCTTTCGTATGAATATCACACATTGATTGCAGTACTATCCTAAAGTATATTATGCTTTAGAACGATCGACTATAATTTGAGTCACTGTGTATGTAATTAGATCGGTCCTGAGTTTTATTTGGTCAAAAGAAAAATATGATATAGGACCTTTAATACGCTGGACCATGGAACGTAGGTTTGATGGGACGTGGAATCAATGGAACATGGGAGCAACTGGGCCTAGGACTTATGATGTGTAGGAGCAGTGGGACACAGGACCAATGTGACATAGAGCCAACGGGACATAGGACATAAGACAGTTGGGAGGTTGGACCATTGTGATAATTGACCCTGCAATTAGACGTAGGACCGGTTAAACATAGGACCTTTGGGAGTTTGTACTATTGTGAAGATTGATCCTGTAATGGAATGTAGGTCTGGTGAGACATAAGACCACTGACACGATTGGTCATGGGATTTAGGAGCAATGCGATTATTGCGATATAGGACGTATGGGACGTACAACCATTTGGGGGGAATCGTTCTTACCATTAAAACGTTCCAGAGCTACACCAGCGGCTCCTGTAAGGTCTCATGTTACAGTGCGAGTTAACACATTCATGATAAGCAAATTTACCATAAATATATAAATTAAAAGTACCTAAAAAAGACCAGCTGGTTTAAAATCACTCTTTTTCGGAGCCACTTTTTCTCAACATGTTGAGCTTGTGTTAGTTGAATACGACTATGTACATTTACCCCCTTCAATTTTGAGATTGATCTAATCATGCAGAATTTACAAGGCATACGTACCTCCGTCAATAGGCATGTCTCGTGTTGTGTCCCACCACCCCACTGTTGTAGGATGAGGGCCATCGGGGGTTGGTTCTGAGGTACAATAATCAAAAAAGTTTTAAACACGTATTTCTTTACAATTTAAATTACTCTGTCACATGATTTCAAAATTAAAATTTGATACCAATCATGCCAAAATCTTCAAAGAAATCAAAAGGTCTTACTAATATGACCTGTTTGCTGAAATGCAAGTGATACACACATTTTAAACGATAAAGGAACCAATGTTATCATTAATACCGATTCTCCATAATTGTTTTGCTTCAGTAACCTTGGAAATTATACTTCCAAAAGTTGTCATTCTGTAATTAAACAACACAGAAAATGCAATAAATTTGCAATAATTTATTGCATTTTACCCCGGTCCCCAACATAAAAAAATCCTCTGGACGGCCATGCATTATGGCTCAAGGCATGGGCACACAGAAGATTTGTTTATGTTGGGGACCCGGGTAGAATGCAATAAATTATTGAAAATGTTCTGTTGTTTTTTTAATTTATGGAAACTGTCCCCTACCCTAGCCCCCGCCGCGTACAGTCATGGTTCAGTGACAAAGCAATGGCCTCGTAACTGTGCGGCCCCAGGATCAACACCGTATTGATGTGCTATATTAGTGTCCTTTTGTGAGGCATTAATCCTCATTACTGTCATTTATGACTTAAGGGCAAAGGTCCCCTAGTTGATAAACATAGAAGCATATACATGCTTTAGCAGTCACGCAAAACACACATTGGCAAATTATTATTCAATAAAATCTAAGAATGTATACTATTATCTAGATCTAGTATTTTTAAATTATTTTTAGAATAATTCCTTAAATTGTGATTAAAAAAAAAATATTCCACCGTTATGAGCAACAGTGTATATACATGTCTTTTTATTTCAAAAATTCCACGTCATGAGCAATACAGTAGATCAAGTGTGGATCACATTGTTCACGTTTCGAGTCCCGCCACGGCTCTATTGTTCTTTGGCAAGACATTAATCGACATTTCCATTCTCCATCCATATGTAGCAAATTGGTAATTGGTAAAGGAATTTATTCCTTGAATCTATTGTGGCTGCATGGGACGAAGTAATGACAAAACAGAGACAGACTTACGAATAGTACTCCACCACCACCAAGTTGGTCGAGGTGTCATGTTATCTTCAGTAAATGGTTCTAAAAAAAGAAAAACAAAGTCAAGATATTCAGGAATGCTTCGTAATTTTAATTGTTTAAATTGTTTAATTCTGAAAATCCAATTTAACATAGTATCTGTCAGTTCAATTCAGTTTTACTACTTTTGGATCTTTGGTTGAGCTAGAACGAAGTACACATACATAACATGAAGCTGAATCTCTTCTTTGGGGAAAAAAAGGAGTCATCTGAAACCAAAGGATTTGTTTTGGTGCAAAAGAAGACATATATGTATTGCTTTCTTGAGATTGTGACCATATGGGATGACAGAGACAGACTTACGATCAGTATTCCACCACCACCGAGTTGGTTGAGGTGTCCTGTTATCTTCAGTAGTTGGTTCTAAAAAGAAATAGAAATACGTCAGGAATTTTCAGTGATGCTTGTCGATTTTCAATTTTCTTTAAATCCGAAAAATTATAGTCTCAAACAATTTAATAATATTCGGAGTTCTGAAGGTTCATCTGATACAAATGACAACAAAAAAAGAAGGACAAAAAAAAAACTACATTTTTATGAATTCAGGAGAAGACATCCGATATTCAAACAAGTTCCAGAAAAACATGTGCTACACTTCAAATCGATTCGGAGCAATGCAAATTATTATCATCCAGTTCAATTTAATTTTGTTCGTTTTAATCTTTGGTTGAGCTAGAACAAAGTAGACATGTACAACATTAAGC
>JAVYIG010017763.1:0-24362 GCA_035222895.1 Strongylocentrotus droebachiensis | reverse complement strand
AAGCCTACATAACGGCAAGCACTAGCTACCGCAGTTTAACTTGGTTGCTCTCTACATGTAGCTGAACGTTCGTTCGTTCGTGTCTCCTTAGACCAAGATTAATGTAAAGTTCCTAAATTAAATTAATAATAGATTAAGTTTTTGAATTCCATCGCCCAATGGCTGCGATGGCCGTCTCATTTAAAAGGGCCAGCTATGTCTTTATCTGATGATTGTCATGCATGATGCACATGTATCATCATGCACCTCGCATGTAGGCTGCTAGACTAATATTAGTCGTTTCCATGGTGTTTATCATAGAAATGGCCAGGCTAGCGTGTAAAAAAAAAATTGCGCCGGCCGGAGGTCTCAAGACACGTCACAGAGTTGCCAATTTGTGTCACTGAGTAGTTGATTGATCGCACTTTCAAATGTTCACTTCTTTCTTATTCTGATTGGTTTCTGCTCAAACTTCCAATGACCTGTTTCTCTCATGTGTCTGCTTCTATGATCAAAACCACCTTAATATCAGGTGGACTTCCCCTTTAATTCATCTTTATCTTTTGTGTTTGTTTTATTTTGTCTTAATCTTCTTCTTCTTCTTCTTCTTCTTCTTCTTCTTCTTCTTCTTCTTCTTCTTGATTTTAGGCCTAATGGGAAAAGATTTCTTTTGTTCCGATGAAATCGGAAAACAACAGACAACAAAAACGATCCTGTATATGGGGATTCTACGTTTAATCATACTCCATGCTGGTAGCGAAATAAATTGAGCTCACTTTGTATTGGCCGAATATTTACAATCGTACAACGATCATGTCTAGTGACCCCCCCTCGGACTACACTGGTATGCACTGCATCAAACTGGTTCAGTCTCATCAGCTAGCGCGATGGGTGGAAGAGCTAGAGAGATAATGAAAAAATAATAATATTGCTAACATTGTTTTGCTCTTTGTTTGTATGCGTGGCAGTTCAGTTAATGCTTCCAAATAATATTAAGCTTATACAGTTGAAACCTGTTTATAAAGGACCACCAAAGGGAGACAAGAAAAGTGGTCTTTATATATAGACAGGTGGTCTTTAAGTACAGGTTCCTTTAGTACTTTCAATGAGAAACCATTTTCAAGGGAAACAAAAAATGTGGTCTCTGCATGTAGACAGGCGGTCTTTTTATAAAGGTGGTCCACTAAGCAGGTTTGACTGTATGAATAAACCTCTATTGTTCGATACAAACAGCAAACACATGGCTGAAAGTTGAGCCTAAAACTTGGACTTTGCATATTGATCAGTAAATTAAGAATTTTATTCTTTTGTCTTTCTTTTTTGAAGTTCCAGGCCGCGGAAGAGAGGAACAAAAATGGAAAGGAAGAAAGAAGAGGGAAGAAGAAAGAGAAGAACGAAAGAAAAAAAAAGGAAAAAATGAAAGGGCGAAAAAAAGAAGAAGATCCGGTTTCACGCCTGTTTAAACCAAGCTATCACTTGAAACTCCATTTTATACCCCCCCGCCCCCCCCCGCCCCCCCCCCCCCCCCCCCCACTCCGGGGGGTCGGAATGACCGCATGCGTGTTACCAAAAATGTCCGGTAAAGGGTTACTTTTCCACGCACCAAAGTCCGGCCTCGTACCAGTGGCTGATCCAGGGGGGGGGGGGGGGGGCACGTGCCCCCCCCCCCCCCCCACCCGGCCCAAAAAATATGTTAAAATCAGCCTAAATTCGCCCAAAATGTACTGAAAAACAGGGGACGTTGCCCCCCCCCCCCCCCCGGCCAAAAAAAAAAAAAAAAAAATTAGTATTTAAAAAAAAAAAAAAAAATATATATATATATAAAAATATTCCAATGGCTGACCTAAAAAGGTGACCTTACCCCCCCCCCCCCTCCAAACGGAGCAAAATGTCAATTTAAAAATTTCGTGAACCAAAAAAAAAAAAAAGTGTCCTCTTACCCTCGTTGTCCCCCTTTGTCCACACTGCTTTTATGTTCTCTTCATCTCCCACCCCACCCCCCCCCCCATTTTTTTCCTCTCTCTCTTCGTTTTTTTTCTTCTGTTTTCTCAATCTCTTCGTCCCTTCCCCCAATCTCCTATCTTATATCTGTCTCCAACACTTTTGTTTTCTTCTTTCTTATAGTTTCTCTCTCTCTCTCTCTCTCTCTCTCTCTATCGATCTATCTCTCGCTCTCTATTTCACTCTTCTTTCTTCTGTGTTCCAGCTCTATTTGCCTCTCCGTCTCCAATCTCTCAATCTTTGTATACATTGGTGTAGCGCCACCCGGGATGGGGCATACCTTTTAAAGGAAGACAAAATAAGACTAGATGGTGACTGGGATGCGTGGCAAAACAAAGTCATTTATTCTTAATCTTTTACAATAACAGTCTTTTCTTACAATAATGGCATAACAATACTCTCAAGTACTAAACACAAATAAATCTACCTGTTCGCATACATTGAATTCATTAGCTCTCTGTGTTCTCTTTCTATATCACTAGGAACATCATCTGGGAAAGATTCATTACATTACTATCTCTAAACGAAACTATCCTTACTTCCATGCTTCATTTAAAAGCGCAATATCACTCTTCATCGATCTCATAATCATAACTTGGCTACTAATAAATAACTTAACCCATTAACAAATGTCTATAACATTGAGGTATTAGTCAATCTACTATAGCTTCTAATCATATAACTCATCACTTAGCGTCTTCATCAAGAAATCATATATAGACATAATAGTTAATACAAGAATGTTAGCCATAATCATCCCTATACTATTGCCTAATAAGCTTTCTACTCTTTACGCTCCAAGACTGAGGCAAATAGTCTTAGTCTGCACTAATTATATATATAGCTCTAGCAAACTTATCTAATTTATCTTTTTACCAACTAAATTTGAAAAATTGTTTAATGCACTTTTCCCAATACAATCCCCATATAAGTTATAATTTACACCGACATTTGCCGGTAATTTAATATTGGTAATAAATGTGAAACTGGTGCCTGGCCTCCGAAATTCCCCGCAGTGGAAGGGCGGCGCGGAGCATGGAACTTCAGAGCCAAGTGGAAATATTACACATCCCATCGTTACGCTTTAGAACTCACGAGTGCGTTTGAATAAAATTACAAGAGTTTCCACTCCTTTCTTTCACCTGTGATACATGTTTTGCTTTGAATGAAACTAGACTGGATGGCAATATATTCGAGTGTGAAATCCAAATACCTCCACTACAATGTTATCCGTAAAGCTTTGGTCACATCCCACCGTGCGTGTTTTTTAGTCCGTACGGTTTTTGGGGAGGCCACGGCCGCCACGTTTTTCTGAAAACGTAGGGAGGGAGTGGCAAAGGCAGGGAGGGAGTACCGGCACCGCGCGTCACACGCACTGTGTAGTACGTGGCCCGCACGCCACGCATGGCCGTGAACGGTTGCGTGCATCGTACGTTGCGCACGTGGTAAGTGCATTGTAAGTGCTTACAACGTGCTTACAACGTACGGTCTCCCGCGCGGTTGCCACATTATCGTACGGAGGCCGTACTTACAAGTGCTGCTCACGTACGGTGTCCTTACTCACTCGCATGTTGTGAGTGCGTGCACGTGCGATGAACTCGGTGTATATATAGGACGACATTCCGATTTTCCCCAGAAGTCCCAGCTGTTGCTACCTTAAGATGCCGCCCATTCCACCGAAGAGACCTATATACTGCATAAATTAGAGCGAACAACGTGCGTTGTAAGTGCTTACTCGGTACAGTCCACGTGAGTTCTGCGTGCTCATTGGATAGCTGAACTGGGGAAGTGGCGAGTAAGCACGGACCACGCACTTAACACGTGCGCCTTTAAAAGACGCACGGAGTCAGTGCGTTGTGCGCTCGTTGGCAGTACCGGGCACGCACGTCACACGCACCTGGGGTGAATCGGTAGCCCGAACGCAGCCCGAACGCAGCGAAAGTTCCTCGTGCACTAAAAGTGCTACGGTGTGTCTGCGTGTTCCCAAATCCGTACGGAGGCGGTACTCATCACGTACGGATACCCACATTTTGCACACCGTTTTTGCCACGTAGACAGCACGCACTTGCAAGTACGGCGGGATGTGACCACCGCATAAAGTAATATAAACGGTGGAGGTGTACTGACTTATATTCATGAAAGCTTGGGATATGAAGTTTTGAAACATAGTTCGTTATTGCGAATGGAAGCAATTGCTTTATTGATACGGCAGAAAAACGTCAGTCCCATTGTATTTTTGAATTGGTACAGACCTCCGAATTCTAAAGCGGAGATACTCACTGATTATGAAGACTTCTTATATGCCAATGGTCTTAATTTTCCTATTATTGTTATGGGTGGATATCAATTGTAATACTTTGAAAACCCCATTAGAAGGTGCAACCAAGAAATATATTCAAATAAATGATATATATTGTATGAACCAGATCAATACGGCCGAATATACAAAAGTAACTAACAATAGCGCCTCGTTGGTTGATCACATGTTAAACTAATTATGATGAAAAAGTTAAGTCATTTGGTGTAATTCATAATGGCTTGAGCGATAAGTTATTTGATATGGAAATCTCCTCAGATACAAGGTTCTGTAAAATATGTTACTTTTAGAAAATCAAAAGGGATTGATAATGAACTTATTTAAGTCTGACTTACAAAATAATAATTGGAAGGTTATAGAACGTATTTATGAGTTGAATGAAGCTGTGTGTAAATGGGAAGAGCTGCTGTTGGAAGTTGTGGATAAACCACATGCCGTTAAGACAAAGCGAGTAAGGAAGAAACATTCGCCATGGATAGATGAACCCATAGGCGCTGGAAGTGGGGGGGGGGGGGGGGGGGGCGGGGGCAGTTACCCCCAACCAAAAAAGTGCCCAAAATGCCCCCCCCCCCCTCCAAAAAAAAAAAAAAGCAGTAAAGGAGTAAACATGGTTGTATATTTTAACCCAAAAGAACATAACAATAATAAAAACCTGAATTAAATCACATATACAATCCCATTCAAAGAAAAGGAAAGTTCACAGGAATTAAATTTCATAAACATTGCGCATGCCACCTATACGGTATTTATCAATGGAGGTCTTTATAATAGCGATACGCGCATATCGTGGACATATTGTTATAGGGGTGAGAAGACATGAGCCCCTGAACGCTGGCGTACTGGTGGGGGTGTGGGAGTATTTTTTATTCGATACCAGTGATTTACAAATGTTGCCTCTTTCCGGTATTTTTCTCCATTTTTTTGTAAGTCATACCTTTTTATGCGTTTGTTGGAAAATAGAGAAATTCCCAAATTACAGGTCGGGCGAAAAATACGTTTATTTAGAAGCCTTTATGTCATGGTCTGCAAAGTGGCTGGGCTCGAGCTCCCCCCCCCCCCCCCTCACTTTTTGAAAAAGTATGTTAAAGAGAAAAAGAAAGAAAGACGAAGAGAAAAAAAATTAGTGACCTGCCAATGTCACAAATAAGGTATAACAAATGCTCATCTGACCGTAATTAAAATAATGCCTAAAACCCCAGAGCTTACGGGGGCTCCGCCCCCTGACCCCACCGAGGGGCCTAAGGCGGTCCCCTGGATGCTCACCTGACCGTAATTAAATACCTAAAACCCCTGAGATTCCGGGGGCTCTGCCCCCTGGACCCCACCAAGGGCCCTAAGGCGGGCCCCTGGATGCTCATCTGACCGTAATTGAATACCTAAAACCCCTGACCTTCCGGGGGCTCTGCCCCCTGGACCCCACCAAGGGCTTTAATGCGGCCACTGGATGAGAGAAAGAGAGACTTGATGTGCGACGAATGTGCGGATAAGAGATTTACCTAATTTTGGTGATTTTGAAGAACCTTGGAAAATTCGAATGCGATGATATTCTGGTATTGGTGATACGAAGTACAGAAAGGAACAGATATATATCCAGAAGTGAATTTGAGAGACTTTCGTGCCAAATACAGTGTTCTTATGAGTGTGTGATCTTACCCCATCGAACGCTATAGTCCCACATATGCATGGACTATATCGTGATATCGTCAGATTGAAACGGTGAGATAACTATAATAATCATTATTATTGCTGAATATAACATTATTTTGAGCATAAAGTGACGAAATTTACGAATGGATCAGAATGTCTCCCACTGTCGCAACAAACAAATGTAAAGGAAACCCAGGAACTGACACTTTTATTTTCAAACTGCCAAAAGGAATTACAACACCCAGCATTCGTTTAGCGATAAATTTGATTTACCGCTCGGGATTGCCTGGCAGTGACAGTGATATTGACAACGAAATTGTGGAGAACAATCTTGTAAGAATATACCCCCACTTGAACCGATCAATTTGTCACCATTTCATTTTGATACACAATAACAGTGTACATGACAGTGTAAATCGTTTCAAATACGAAATACATCTTGCCAGTTTATAACTTTAAAATTGTTCTCGGTTTCGTTTTTTCTGGGACGCACTGTATATACCCTGATATTTCGAATGTGATATTGCCAAGAGAATATTAAGGAAAAGGACTGGATCAGTTTGTGAAGGTATGTTCAGCTGGACATATCATGCATTTTCTGGAATATGATTGTTATTTTTGAAGATCATTCTGAGTGAAACATACTGTTGGATACTTAGGTCCCATCCGCTTACTTTTGAGTCGGTATATTCTATATACCAGCTCTGTTGACTTTCGCTGTACTTTCGTGCCTTATTCGAGTGCAACCATCTGGAGAACCATGTATTGTGATGCTTTAATCTGATTATCTTGACTATTGTATATAGCAGTAATCCCATTACTGGTTCTTCTATATACTGATTACACTGCACCTTTGGACCAATGGAGGACATCAACGATGAGACCGAAAATGACCTATTTCAAACCCCACCAGACTTTCAAACAATCTCCCAGGACAATCATGATAACACCACAGATATGAAAGTTTGTAAAGCGTGCGACGAAGAGAGCGAGTTGACTGCTATGATAAAATGCAGCAGTAAAAAGTGCAAGTCTTTCTACCATTTTGCCTGCACAGGAATGCCCGCACATATGCTAACTTATATAAGACGTGTAAGTGGGGCAAAATATATATGCAATGAATGTGAACTTGCTGATGATGATATTATCCAAGCATTGGAAACGACATATACATCTACAAATAATGAATCAGAGGAAAATACCAGTAACGAACAGACTAAAAGAACCCGGCCAACAGATAATCATAGAAATGGAGGTGAAAGCGATATAACCCCACTGAAAGACGCAATAGAAAATATGGAGAAAGAGATAATAAACTGTATAAGGGATATCCATGAGCAACGAAATGATACTAGAAATACTGCAGAGAAAGATCAACTGAAAGCAACAGAAAACAGACAACGACAGGAGATACATATGTTGAAGGAAAACATACATCAACTGAAGACAGAAATGAATCTTCGAGCAACTGAATATGAGTTGTTGCTCAAAGAACAAAGAATGATAGTAAAAAACAAGGAGAAGGATGTGGCTATGCATCAGAAATATCAAGAAAATGCAGAAAGGATGGCGAACAAACTTCAAATTGAGCTTGAGAAGACAACTGAGGAATTGAATATTGCAAAACAAGAAACTGATAAAGTAAAGGAAGAAAAGATAAACATCAAACGTCTATGGCAAGCTAGTGAAGGAGCGGGAGAGTGGAGAGAACAAAGGAGATATAGCGAGGCCACCGCCACAAGCCCCGTTGACCATCCATCTGACCGGGCGAGGAACACTGAACGGAGGAGAGAGCAATCGCCATTTAGGAGCAACGAAAGAAACGAGAAGAGGAAGGAGCACACGAAATCAAGAAATAGCGAAAGACACGAGAGGATGAATGAACACAACGAAACAAGAAGACGCGAAAGACACGTCAGAAATGAAGGAGACAGAGAGCAAACGGTGGACAAAGAGAGAAAAGAGTATAATAGTGATAGTAATGACAGGAAAATTAAGAACGTAGTTATCATAGGAAACTCTCAGACAAGTGGTATAGATCCAGATAAATTTTCTCAAAATGTGAAATTACATAAAGTCACCAAATATAGAATTGAGGACGTTGAGGAGTGGATACAATCAAAGGAAGCAAAACAAATGATGTCAATTGCGGAAACTGTGATCATCCACGAAATAACAAATGACGTTAAAAGGTCCAGCGCACTGGATTGTGCAAATAGAATGCGCGAGCTTATTGGCTTGATTAAAGTGACTTTCAAAGAATGTAAAATCGTGGTGTCATTGGGCACACCCCGAGATGATAATCCTATGTTCCAGCAACGTGTAGACATTGTGAACAATATGTTGATGGCAGAAGCATTATATGACAGAAGGGTGAAAACTGTCCATCATAGAAACCTACTTTATCGAGGAACAATTAACAGTAATCTATTTAAGGATGACCGTTACCATCTCAATAAGGATGGAACAAGGGTACTAGCAGGAAACCTTCGATGTGCAGTAGAAAGGAGTTATGCACGAAACAAACGATGAATGGTTCATATTGTCCTCAATATTCAAGAGAAATGGTAAAATTTCGTTCGAAACGATTCAAATAATGTATTGTAAGAATTGTATTGCAAAACTGGAAAGTGTATTTGTAAGAACATGTATTTTAAAGAGAACTGTTAAGATTTTGTTCCATACGAATAAGATAATTCATTGTATAAATTGTATTGCAAAACGTGAAAGGATCTTTGAGAAGACATATTTGCCACACGGTCCAATTATCGGAGGTGGTCTCTCCTGTCATAACCTGAAAAGAAATGCGAAGAAATACAATAACAAAATATGTCTGAACAAAAAAACATAGAAATATGTTATTGGAATGTAAATGGGATTTACAAAAGATGGGATGGGACAAAATCTTCCTCAAAATTTGACGAACAAGATTTCGTGAACGTTTTTAATCAATTTGACATCATCTGTTTGGCAGAAACGAAAATTGGACCGAAGGAAAATATGTCGTTACAAGGATATACCGAAAAGATCATTTGCAGAAAGAGGCATAAAAATGCGAAATCGGACTCTGGTGGCTTGGCCTTATATGTTAAACAGGCTATTAAACATCGCGTCACTATTATCAATAATACCTCTAGCGAATATTGCTGGATAAAACTACATAAAAATAAATCTGGTACATCAGATGATTTATATATTTGTTTCGCCTACATAAGCCCAGAAAATTCTAACTTTTCTTCAAACATAGATATAATCGATGCAATAATGAAAGACATCGCAAATTATAAAAATCAAGGAAAGTGCATGGTTATTGGTGATCTAAATGCACATACCAATACCATAGCTGATGCAAATGAGTTCGACTCAATGGACGACAGTAAAACACTACCTTTACCAAATTCATTGAGTTGTCCTGAGTCTATGACAAGGAGGAACCAAGACACCAGGCCCGTAAACAAAAGAGGAAAAGATGTAATCCAATTTTGTAAAGCTTGTGATCTAAGAATTGTCAATGGACGTAAATTGGGTGACCTGACTGGAAAGTTCACATGCTACGAGTCAAACGCCAAAATACCGAGCGTAATAGATTACGTTTTAGCTGAAATTGAAGCTATGGACGATATTCTTTTCTTTTATGTGAAAGACCTGAATATTTTCTCAGATCATTGCCCCATTGTTACAACCCTTAAATCGAGTATCTATACAAATACTAATTCATGTAGAGTTGAAAACCAGGTGTTAAAACCACACCCGAAAGCCTACATGTGGGAGCCCCATATAAGCGACGAAGCTTTTATAAAAGCTCTGGGAATACCCCTCGTATTAGATAAAATAAAGGAAATAAAAGAAATGGTTTATGAGCCAAATAGTCAAGGTATCGATAGCGCAGTGAATGACTTTACAAACTGTATTTTAACAATTGCCGATAAAGCTAGAATAAGGCAAAAAATACACAGAGTAAGAAAGAAACGGAAGAAAAGAAGAAGAATACTAAGTGCCGAATGTTACGCCCTAGGGCGTCGTGTAAAGACGCTGTGCAAACAAGTGTGTAGAAACCCTTTTGATCGAGGCCTCAGACAACTGTATTACGCTAAGAAAAAAATGTTAAAACAGAAGTTGAGAGATATAGTACGCAAAGAGAGAAATCAGATCATAGACAAATTGGATAGTCTGTATAGTGAAAACCCTAAGGAATATTGGAATCTGATAAAGGATCTAGAAAATTTACACACTGAAAAGAAAAGACCTGGAAACAGTATACAACCAAACATGTGGTTTGACTATTTCAAGAACCTTATGAACAAGAATCCAAAACTGTCAAAAGAACAAAAAGAAATTAAAAACTTTACGGACGACGCAATACTGCAAAAAAACTTCTCATCTTTAGATTTTAGGATAACTCCAAATGAAGTTCTAGGATGTATTGCAAAATTGAAAAGAAATAAGGCCCCAGGAAATGATTCAATTTTAAACGAAATGCTAAAGGCAAGCCGATTTGTTTTGACACCGATTTTAGCAAAGATATTTAACTTAATCTTAATTAGTGGTTGTTTCCCTGAAAACTGGTCAGTGAGCCTTCTAAAACCGCTTTATAAAAGTGGGTCTGTATGTGACCCCTCAAACTATCGAGGAATATGCCTATCCAGCTGTCTTGGCAAATTATTTTGTTCGGTTTTAAACCGACGTTTAGTACAGTTCCTTGAAGACAATGAACTGTATAAACCCAATCAAATTGCGTTCAGAGCGGGCTACAGAACGTCTGACCACATGTTTGTTCTAAAAACAATAATAGATAAATATGTAAGAGGCCGGGCAAAGAATGATAAGAAAGGTTTATATATATGTTTTATAGATTTAAGGAAAGCCTTTGACAATGTTTGGAGGGATGGTCTTTGGTATAAAATGTTAAAACAAGGTATTGGTGGTAATTTTCTGAGAGTGCTACATGACATGTATTTAAAATGTAAAGTATCCATAAAACTAGACGAGGGCGTCACCTCGTGTTTCAAGACGAATACCGGAGTAAAACAAGGGTGTGTCATTAGCCCGACATTATTCAATATGTTTTTAAATGATGTTGTAGATATTTTTGATACCTCAGTTAGTGAACCAGTAACGCTACATGACAAGGACTTGAACTGCATAATGTATGCAGACGATCTAGCAATTATTTCTAAATCCCCTCAAGGAATGCAATACTGTTTAGATAAATTCACTCAATATTGTAACTCTTGGATGTTGAATGTTAATGTCACCAAAACTAAAATAATGATATGTAATAAGTCAGGCAGGTTGAATGATAAGAGTGATTTTGAAATAAACGGAGAAAAACTTACCTCGGTAAAGGAAATGAAATATTTAGGCATTGTTTTTAGTAATAATGGATCGTTCAAAATGGCGACAAGGGACTTAGCGGATAAGGCCAGGAGAGCATTATTTAAACTTTATAAATCTTTCGGCAATTATACGCCCAGTATTAAAACCTTATTACACCTGTTTGATGCAACTGTACAACCAATTTTGCTTTATGGATCCGAAATTTGGGGTGCTAGTGCAATAGACATGAAGAAAATTCTTCAAATAGAAACAGGGAAAACAGGACTGTATTATAAAAACGATTTTGAGAAAGTACACATTCAGTGTTGTAAAAATATCTTAGGGGTAAACCGCAAATGCAGCAATTTAGCAGTTTCAGCTGAAATTGGAAGGCATCCTCTACTTATTCAAATTGCAATAAACATGCTCAAATATTGGATACGAATACGGAGTTTGGATGAAAATGGCCTTGTCTATAAATCTTTTGAAGAAAACAAAAAATTAGTAAATAACGAACAAAGCTGTTGGTTAATGTCAATTCGGGATATCTTTAGTTCACTAAATATTTGTAATAGTGGAAATGAGACCGTATTGGACCCTGAAAATATACAAATTTCTCATAAAGATTTTGTCGAGTTATGTAAACTTTGTTTGGAGAGGAGATTTGATGAACAATTAAAACTAGACTTATTTGATGATAGGGATACCCGTAAAGGAAATAAACTCAGAACCCTCAGACAATTTAAAAACTCAATCAAGCAAGAAAAGTATTTATCTCACATACCAAATATAAATTTAAGAAAAAATATCACCAAACTACGTCTAAGCGCGCACAACTTACCCATAGAAACAGGAAGGTATAAAAGACCAGAAAAAACTCCCCCGAATCTACGATTCTGTGAAGACTGTAATATGAATCTTGTAGGAGATGAATTCCATATAATTATGAAATGTGACAAGTATAAAGATTTACGAGTAGATTTTATAGAAACAATTAGTAATCTGGAAGAAAATGTTTGTAATTTGGATAGTCAAGAAAAATTCATATTTATAATGAGATTAGATAATGAAGTTGTAATAGATAGTTTTTCTTTGTTCACCAAAAACATAATTGCAATGAGGGGTAATTTTTAGATACTATATGTTATAACAAAGTAGTCGTGTACAATCTTATGCTTTTGTTTTAGTTCTCATTTACATATTTCGTATTGCATGACTTATTGTTTATTTAGAAAGGTGTTGTAAATGTTTTATATTATGTTTTTTTATATCGATTGTTGCATTACATTGTAAAGTGATTATAACTATGTCTATAAACAGAATATTGATGTACATCAATGATGTTTAATAAATACAATACAAAAATACATGATATCAGCGGTGTTACTAACGATAATGCTGACAATTGCCGCCATTACATATCGGAAAGCGGAGAAGGCGACCATCTTGATCCCAATGATGGTACGCCAACGAATCATGACCCTATCTCAACAATACCCGAAAGGGAGGTGAACAAAGCTTGTATGTGTAACAAAATGGATCCTGAGCTTATACTATTAAAGGAACAAATACAAACAATGTCAAAGACCATTGACGCACTGATTGAAAAGACGGCTTCTAAGACTCCGGACAGTGATCCAATTCAAACGGAGAGCGGTCACAGCCAGGTCGCTGACGAAATGCCCTTTGAACGCCAGTTGGCTGAATACCGTGATAGACAAAAGCAATCATTTGGGTCAATAACTAACAATTCTAATCATGATGATAATCCAAACGAGAATAAAGCTCAAATTCTACTTGTCGGAGACTCGATGATTAGACGTATTAGACCCTCTAAACTTTCAAAGCGAACAACAGTGAAATGTAAAACACTTTCTGGTGCCAAAATAGAGGACGCGTATGAAGTTATTGATGGTCTAGTAAGGCAATTTAAGCCCGAGGAAGTTATTGTTCATCTCGGCTCTAATAACCTAAACAATGATGATGAAGACGAAATTGTTGCGAAGCTGTCGTCGCTATGTCACGAAATTGTCACACAGACTGATGTCAAATCGGTGACAATATCAACCATAATCCACCGCCGAGATGAATCCCCACTAGATGGCGCCTTTGTGGACAGAGTGAACGCCCACATAAAACTTCTGGCCAATGAGCGTGGATGGGCGATTATTGACAACGATGAGATCCGCCCCGATGCTCATCTCTCTATAGATGGCGTTCATTTGAATAGAAACGGGGTCACTATGTTCGCACAGAATATAATACGACACCTACGGCCAGATACTTATCGCAGTCTACAGCATTCTTTTCAGAATCGTCAAACAACCAATCACCGGTGGAAACCGAGAGGAGCAGTGTTTCCACGCGACTGGATGGACGACTTGGAGACTCGAAGAGGATACCCCTACACGGATCAATACTATTAACCACAAATACTGCAGAAGAAAATGATGCATACTAGTAGTCTGGAAAACGGATATATCAAGCCATTTAGCGGAAATTGTCTAAAGATTTGCCATGTAAATAACAATTCGTTACCAGCCAAGATAGATGATCTAAAATATACTCTAAAATATAATCCATTCGATATTATAGCTGTAACAGAAAGTCACTGTGATGAGACCATACCAGACTCCGAACTATTAATAGAGGACTACAACATTATTCGTAAAGACAGAACGAGACACGGTGGAGGTGTAGCCCTTTATATACGAAGAGACATTAACTATACACGGCTGGACTATGTAAATGAACTGGAAGCTATATGTGTAAAGGTCAAAGTATCTCGTAACGAAACTCTTCTGATTTGTGTATTATATAGACCACCAAATGTTCCAGTAGAATATTTCGATCAAATCTCTTGTATGATGGAAAGGGCGATTAGCGACAATGTAGAAATTATTATACTGGGAGACTTTAATTGTGATTTATGTCAGGATAGGTTAAATTCAGATGCAAAACATTTGTCATCTTTGATGACTGGTTTCTTATGCACACAATTAGTTAATGTTCCTACCCGAGTCACTATGTCATCAAAATCGATAATATTGATCATATTTATTCTACCAACCCAGACAAACATATTGTCACTGGTGTATATAAAACCTTCTTTAGCGATCATTTCTTAACTTTTACAATTTATGGTGAGAGTTGCCACAAACCCTTGGAAAACTTAATAAGCTGGCGGGATTTCTCCAAATTTTATCATGAAGGATTTGTAGTTTCACTGACACAAAAGCCTTTCAACGACATATTTCAAATTACAGATGTCAATGAAGCGTGGGAGAAATGGTATAACCTAACGATGGAAGTTGTGAACAAATTTGCACCCCTTAAAAGTAAACGTATGCGTAGGAATCCTTGTCCATGGGTTTCTGGTGACACCATTCAATTGATGAATACTCGTGATCACTTTCATAAGAAAGCTCTACAAACCAAAAGTGATTTAATGTGGAATAGATACAAACATTACCGAAATTTAGTCAATAGGATGGTTAATCAACAAAAGAAGGCATATGTTGACTCTCTTCTTCAAGAGAATAAGGGTAATCCTGGTGCCCTATGGAAAACATTAAAGAGTTTAACAAATGCAAACGTGTCTGAAAAGATAACGTTACAAGTCTCGGGAAATGAAATAATAGATTCAGGAGAAGTAGCAAATATTTTCAGTAATTATTTTAGTAGCGCTGTGAAAAGTTTAACAGACAATTTCGGAGCATCAGGTGATGAAGTGATAACCACAACATACAGTGCAGCCGAAGATAATCTGTCGGAACCCACAGAATTATTTGATCTGCCAGTCATTGATAGTAAATTTGTAAAGAAAGAAATTAAGGGTTTCCCGATAACAAAGGCTACAGGAAATGATGGACTAAGTGTCAAGATTTTGAAACATGTTTGTAACATTAACATTGTCATAGATACTCTGACGTATTTATACAATCTGGCACTGACAACGGGTGTAGTTCCTGCTGCATGGAAAATAGCAAGAATACAACCTATCTTTAAGAGTGGAGATAAATTTCAAGTATCTAATTATAGGCCGATAGCCATTCTCCTTGTCTTATCCAAGATAATAGAAAAGGCAGTGAATAAAAATCTCCTTGAATATATGTCAGAAAAACGACTACTTAACCCCAAACAGTTCGGTTTTCGACCTAATCATTCGTGTGAGACCGCCCTAGTCTGTATGGTCGATGAATTAGCAATGAATGTTGATAAGGGGTATGTGAATGGATTAGCGCTTATTGACTTACGCAAAGCGTTTGACATGGTAGATCACCATATTCTCATAAGTAAATTAGCTAAATACGGTTGTTCTGAAAAATGTCTCACTTGGTTTAGGTCCTATCTTAATGACAGGAAACAATATGTTTCAATGCAAAATAAAAAGTCAAACATCATGAATGTCAACACAGGAGTGGCTCAGGGTTCGATCCTTGGGCCCCTCCTGTTTACAGTCATGATAAACGATCTTCCCACACATATAAGTAAAGGGAATGTTTATATGTACGCGGATGACACGACAATATCCGTCTATGGAAACAGTCCAACAGATATTGAAATCCAGCTTAACAATGTAATGCAAGAAGTAAATGAATGGGTTGACAGAAACAAGTTGATCCCCAATGCAGAGAAAACCAAAGTCATGCTAATAGGCTCAAGACAAAAATTACATCGATTTTCAAATCTAAAGTTGCATGTTACATTAAAAGGTAAATCTGTTGAATGTGTTGATGAATCTAGGTGTCTAGGTGTAACCATAGACTCTAGCCTTGACTTTAAGATACATACTGAAAAGGTGTCTTTAAAGGTGAAACAAAAGCTAGGTGTAATAAGAAGATTAAAAACATATTTTTCTACTAAACAATTATCTGATATATATTGGGGGTACATTATACCCCATGTTCTTTACTGTTGTAATGTATGGTCGCGCAGAAGTGTCGGGAATTTCAATACCCTAAACAAATTACACAAAAGAGCTGCCTACATAGTATCAAATAAGTCATGGGATATACCGTCCCTGGATGTATTACAGCCACTATGCTGGCCACCTCTTGATAAGTTGTTCTGGAAAACAATGTGCTGCTTAATGTATAAATGTGTAAACAGAATAACACCCGGAATCGTTCATGACAGATTTATACTCGTCGACGATGTTTCAAAACGAATAACTCGCAACACAGATAAGAAGATGTTGCGATTGCCAAAATGTAAAACAGAATTTTATGGGAAGTCATTCATTTATTCAGGAAGTGAAATTTGGAATGAGCTACCACTTGAACTTAAAGAAGCACAGAGCCTAGCAGTCTTTAAGAGAGCTCTAAAAGAAATTCTCACATGATACGGTGTTCATTCTGCAAAGTTGATTTTTATCATTATCTATAATGATTCATTTTTTATCATGTTACTTGACTCCATGACCATACAATGCGTACAATTATCATCAATTAACTGTTGTTCTTTTGTGCAATATTATATTCAGTTAATGTATTCCTATGTTTTCGTATAATTTATTTTTCATAGTTAATTTTATCATTATCTATTCAGTTCTTGTCATGTTACTTGACTCCATTACCATACAATGCTCAATTTATTTTCATAGTTGATTTTATCATTATCTATTCAGTTTTTGTCATGTTACTTGACTCCATTACCATTACAATGCATATTATCATTAATTAACTGTTTTCCTTTTGTGTAGTCTTATACTCAGTTAATGTATTCCCATGTGTTTGTTTAACTTATTTTTGTAGTTGATTTCTATCATTATCAAAACCATACATACATTGTGTTAAATGTTTAATATTCCGATATTGTACAGTTTTAATTGTAATTCATGTATTTTGTCATGTGCTGTTTTTATAATCAGGGCTCTGTGGAAGACCAGCTTTTTATTTTTTGTATACTGAACAGACTACCCTGAATAAAGAAGTGAAATAAATAAAATAAAAAAAATCTGACCGTAGTTAAATATTAAAACCTCTGAGCTTCTGGGGGCTCTCCCGCCCCCCATCCCCGAAACACGTCTTAAAGAGGGCCCCTGGATGCTCATCTAACCGTAATTAAATACCTAAAACCCCTGAGCTTCCGGGGGCTCAGCCCCTTGACCCCCTGCAGAGGCTCATGCCCCCACCCCCCCTCACTGTTATTTAGGGTACGCATGTGCGCGTGTTACCTCCTTTTGAAAACACCCCCTAAGTCCGGTGTGTAAAGTCAATATTTTGTATGTACGAGCCGGACTTTGGTGCGTGAAAAGTTCCCCTTTACCAGACATTTTAGTAACACGCATGCGGTCATTCTGACCCCGAAGTGCGGGGGGGGGGGGGGGGGGGGCTCATGCCTTGGACCCCACGCCAATTTACGCTCTACCTGATCGTTAATACTCCATTTTGAAAAACGTTCCGCGGGACCTGCATGTAACGTGTAAGACTGGTG
This sequence comes from Strongylocentrotus droebachiensis, assembly GCA_035222895.1. Taxonomy (NCBI): domain Eukaryota; kingdom Metazoa; phylum Echinodermata; class Echinoidea; order Camarodonta; family Strongylocentrotidae; genus Strongylocentrotus; species Strongylocentrotus droebachiensis. Next base: position 6,664 of record JAVYIG010017763.1, on the reverse strand, counting down.
GTGATGCAGATTTTTCGTCTGCCGCCCCCCCCCCTTCCGAACGTTTTTTCTCATTACGTCACTGCCCCTGGAAGGTGAGCCCCCTAAAATGTTTGCCCCCCCCCCCAAATCCCAAACTGCTTCCGGCGCGCATGGATGAACCTATTTTTAGTCTTATGGATGAAAGGGACAAAACGAAAGACAAAGCAAAGTCAAAAAAAGATGGTGAATTGTGGAAAAATTACAAGAAATTAAAGAATAAAGTTACAGCTGACATTAGAAAAGCTAAACGTAAATATTACTGTGAAAATTTAACTGGAAATCAAAATCGTAGTAAATGTCGGACGTTGTTGTCATCCATAGTCCCTAACAGTCGCTCTTCATCGTCAATTCCTATTATTAAAGGAGATGTCTTGAAAAAAGCAAACAAAGTTAATAGCCATTTTGCAAATATCGCTGTTGACACTTTGAATGTTGATTCGTCAGAACAAGATATAAACTTTAGACTGGACAATCCAGTATCGCCTAATCTAAAACAAGATTTTAAACTTTCTTTTGTTACCGAGGAAGAGGTATTAAACGAATTAAGGACATTCCCAAAAAAAAAATCGGTTGGAGTAGATGGCATTTCTCAATTTATTCTTAAGTTAGCCGCTGATGCCTGATGAAATTATAAAACAAATAACATATTTGATAAATAAATCAATCAGAGATGGGGTTATGCCTGACGTATGGAAAATAGCAAAAATTATACCGTTGCATAAGAAGGGTGACAAGTATAACCCAGATAAATATAGGCCCATTTCGTTATTGCCATGCATCTCAAAGCTTCTTGAAAGAATGGTACAGAAATAACTCATTCAACATTTGAATATAAACGACATTATATCTGCTCACCAATCTGGTTTCAGAAAAAAACATTCAACGTGTACTGCGCTTGTCAAAGTGACCGACGACTGGTTAAACGCAATGGAGCAGTAAATACACAGGGTCAGTCATTGTTTTGGTGGATACCGAGATACTGTTGCAAAAGCTCTTACTAATAGGCGTCACATGTGAATCGCTTCAATGGTTCAGGAGCTATTTGATTGATCGAAAGATAGTGACTTGTATTAATGATATTGTTTCTGATGCATTACAATTGACCGGTGGGATGCCGCAGGGCCTTCTACTAGGCCCCTCATTGTTTGTCATATTTATAAATGATATGCCTCATTCTTTTGAAAAATGTAAAATACATCTTTATGCTGATGACACTGTGTTATATTACTCACATAAGAATCCGTCTGTTGTACAGTCAGTTCTCAACGAGGAACTAGCTCGATTAGATACATGGATATCTCGGAATAAACTGAAGATTAACTACAGCAAGACCGTGGGTATGTTAATTGCAACAACAAAATTGCTGAAAAAACAATATAAATTAGTTTTGAAAGTTCGAGGGAGAGATATAATCCAAATGCATAACACAAAATACCTAGGGGTAATCATTGATTCAGAATTGAAATGGAACATTCATATTGAAAACATGTGTAAGAAAATTGGAAAAATGGTTGGATATCTTCGTCGGTTGAGACATTTTGAGTGTGCAGACAATGTGTGGTCGTCATCTTCTGATAAATATCTTGATCGGTTACAGAAACTACAGAATAGAGCGGGGAGGATCCTTTTGAAGATAAATCGGCAGTCATATATATCCAATCAACAATTGCATGATATCCTAAAATGGGATACTTTGTCCCTACGGTGTACTAAACACATGCACGTTATGATGTTTAAAATACTGCATGACCTGACTTCTTATTATATAAATGAAAATGTTTCTTTTCTAGTAGAGCTACTAGATACACACTTCGAAGGCCCCCCCCCCCCCCTATGATCTCGGCCGTCGAATGTCCCGATGAACACGAAATGTACGTAAGGAACAAGATGGTATAATTAGTTTTTTCCTAATATGCACATTGTCGTTATAGCCTAATTAATTATGCAAAATGCTAATTTTATGCATTTTACAGAAAACGTGTCAGACTCCACTCTTTGAATGTTGAGACTCATTGTTCATAGAAACTTCGTTTGGGGTTAAACCCCCCCCCCTTGAGTTTTTTGTATGTGTATGTTTTGTTTACTTTTTTGGAACCCCCCCCCCTTTTGAGTTTTTTTTTTTTTTTTTTTTAATTTACCTCCCCCCCCCCCCCCAACGGAGGCAAAATGTAAAATTTTCAAATTTCGAGACCAAAAAAAAAGAAAAAAAGTGTCCTCTTACCCCTTTTTGGTCATTTAACAATAATAATAATAATTAATATTCCACTTATATAGCCGGCACTTTAATGCAATGTCTTAAGAGCTTTAAAGATATACTATTACCCCGGTCATTGGATTCAGTGATGCCCGCCCCGGCCCCCCCCCCCCCACTAAGTGTTATTTAGGGTACGCATATGCCTCGTACCCTCTTTTTGAAAGTACCCCCTATCTGAAGACTGCCAACATTTCCGAACCCCCCTTTCGCGGGCTTTTCGCGGGCTTTTCCCTGCCTTGGAGACCCCCCTAAATCAGGAAAAATGCTCAATGTACCCCCCTAAATTCGGAATAATTTCTCAGGAATCCAAAGAGATGAGAGAAAAAAGAAAAACACCCCCTTTTTACAATTCTCGGGCCGGACTTTGTCGCACGAAAAGTACCCCTTTACCGGACATTTGGGCAACACGCATGCGGTCATTCCGACCTCTGAGTGGGGGGGGGGGGGGGGGGGGGCCGGGATGCCCGCACACACTATGGTGCACAATCTTCATTCTTAAGTTGAGGGTTGTGTCGAGAAAAAATAAAATTGCCGACTTAGAAGCAAATAAAAAAAGGGTCTTTCATTGTATGAATTTTATGACAGCCTACATTGTATATAATGGGAATTGCCGACAGTTTGCAGTGGGTTCACTATAAGCCCCCTCTACCGACGCCCCTGCCAGGATGAATGGTGTATGCGTTTATTTTGGGGATGATCATTTGCATGACAGCATTTGATAATTCTTAAAAACTTTAAAAATCTGAGTAGGCCTAGTTTCCGTTCGATGACATCTTAGTGTGAAACAGATAGCTCTATCGCTGTATTGGAGCTGTTGCTCCCGTGTGATGCTGTGACGATATTACGACCTGATCGAGAGCTAGTCGTCGATTCTAAACAATTTGTACAACAAAGCTGTTTCCATCGCTTTCGCACAGCATCCTTCCTTAGACAGGTGAGCACGAATATCAAGAACCCTGTAAGGAGTTGAAGATGATGAAGAGAACTTCAGCAGCGTCGTCCTGCAGAAGAACCAGGTAGCCCGTAGACCAAGTCAAACCCATGAGGACCAGGAAGGAAACACCAGTCTGTGTTCTCTCGATACATGCTTTACGTTTAGCCTCGCGGTCTTTCCATACTCGTCCCGGCATCCTGGCAGACTGGCCAAGTCGACGGATAGCGAAGATGAAGATGATGATATTGATAAGCAGGATGACGCCCATGGGCACAAGGATTCCTCCTATCAAAGCCCACCGCTGCACATAACAACTGTGGATGAGAGATGGAGAGAGATAGAGAGGAAACGTGTGAGTGGGTGTGTGTGTGTGTGTGCGCGCGGCGCGCGTGTGTGTGCGTGTGCGCGTGTGTGTGGGTGTGTGTGTGAAGTGTGTCCTGCATTTAATCATCAATAGTAATTAGGCATTTTTCGAAAGGGTTATAATACCTCAAACAAATTTAAGGACCAGAATATAATACGATACTCCTCCTTTCTTTCCTTCACAGTTCATGCACATACTAATAAATCGCCCCATATCACCTGTAATAATTATGAACAATTAAGAATTGCGTTGTAAATTCAATAAAGACCCTGCAGCTTCACGAACAAAAATGAAAACAATTTATTTATAGTTGCTAAGAAGTGATGACTTTAAGCACTTTTATTTAAAATGACTTTCACATTAAAAAGTACTTACAAATCTTGTAAAGCATAGTCACCACGCAGAAGACCACCTGTTGCTCCAACAATAGCAGCTGGTACGCCTGAAAACAAGGTTATTAGTTAAAGTCATTAGATGAAGTGATATGATAAACAATATTATAGTATTAATGACTGCTTTGAGAGAAATAGTTGTTTTTATTACGCTCAAGGGAAGGTTAGAATTGTGCTATTCCCCGAGGCTTGCCGAGGGGAATAGCCCAATTGTAACCTTCCCGAGAGCGTATGAAAACATTATTTCGCGAATATTAAGCAGTCATTAAAACTTTTATATGCCGAAAAAAAATAGACTAAAAAATAAAAAATAAAAAATATTTTACATTTTTGTCGAAGACGGGATTTGAACTCTTGCGTACAACAAGAGGTGTATCGAAAACCAACGCTTAGACCACTCAGCTATCACGCGTCGTTAACATGCTTGGCAGTTTTCTCTAATATATATGAATGATTAAAATGGATTGAAAACGCTCCGCGTGAGGGATGCTTCGCAAAAGCTCCATGAAACGGACCCTTCTTTTACTTTTGCAATGCATATTGGGCACGAACTTAGATAAAGATCTATCGGCAGATGTTGTTTTTTTTGTTTTTGAGAGTTTATTTTCGTCTTCATGTCAACAATGCAAGATAAAATTGTCGGTAAGATCGATCGAGATTCAATTGTATTGAAATTACCGACCAATCCTTCGCACACATAAGGTATCCTCCATCGCTCAAACCATTTTTTAACATGTAAACCTATGGGGTAACCATGGAGGCTGACCAACTATTTTTAATAACCATGGTTATTAAAAATATTGAAATGTTTTAAGCATGGTTACCGAGAATTTTACAGGAACAGTTGAGTTTATGAATGCAATTCGACCAATCAGATGGCTGGATTTCTTAAGTGAGGTATATAATATTCAATATTGACTCACTTTAAAGATATTATGTCCCTTTTGCAGCCAACCTCAAATTCTGTAGAACTTTGTAGGAATTATGAATATGTCATGCATGTCCTATCTATGAAATTTAAACGTTAGCAGTGTCCTCATATTCAAATTATGCAAGGAAACCCGTTTACTTGCTAGACTTCACTGTCAGACACTATTAAGTGACTGACTGGCTTTTTTCTTCTTCTTTGGTAATAACATACATAACATGAGCTGTAAAGGGTATATGAGCTTTTGCTACATCAATAACCCACTTCTTGTTATGGCCAAAATTAAACTGATTGAATCTTTGCGCAGCATTAAACGTACAACCATTCGGTACAATCGTTTCAAAATCAAGACTATTACTTACTGACTCTATAGCTCCTAAGTCGATTCGACAACTAATAGTCGTTATTTTGCACTTAAAGACATTTTCAAGCCTCCCCTTTTTTTAAGGGAAGTTCTAAATTAGTATTATCTTTCAAATGCCGTTGAAATTTAACCTTTTCATTTTTTGGGCCTGTAAATGGGACATAGTACCTTTAATCCAGATCTTATTTCATCCAAAGTTAACTGAATCTCTAGTACCTTTGATTGAAAATATGACGATCTAAACGCTTCATCACGATATTACGCTATACTATGGAGATTATATACTCAATTATAATGTATAAAAGAAATTAATATAGATATTTTATAGAGATTTCCCTAATAAATATGTATGTAGCACTACGTTGAATAAATCTAGTAATGTTTCTTAAGATTAATGTAGAAAACTTGCCTCTATAAATTCACAGCAATTCATTATTCTTCTTTCTTGTGGTGTTTTTTCTTCAATTTATGTCATCTAACACTTCAAAATGACACATAAAAATAAGTGAAGGAGAATGAATTCTTTACAATAAAAATTACTCACCCCAACCCAGCAGAGTCGCCTTCAGCATAAACTTCGGTATATAATTATTGACGATTCGAACCGTTGTCAGATAAATATGAAATCCTTCGATTCCCATCCACGTCAACGAAGATAGCGCGAAGAAATGTGCGAGGGCAGCTATGACGCTACATGGAATGATCTCTAGTTCGGCAACGCGAAACTCTGCATCGAATCCGATGATGGCTAAGAAAGCAATGTAGAGACCAAGTAGTGTAACGCAGAAACATAGGAGGATATAGAGCTGGATGTTGTCGCCCCGAGATGCTCGTATTTTGCTGCGGATAGAAACATAGGTGTTATATAATTTACACAGATTGTTGTTCCAGTATTATGATATTTCTAAGCCAGTTATAATCATGTCAGAAACTGGTTTCACGACGATGGAAATAAGATTTTACCAAAATGGTAATGACTAAAATTATCAGACAAAATATGCCCAGTATTAATGCATAGTGGACCTGGCATATAAATCAATAAAATGTATACATGTTCATAGAGTCCATAAAGTACTCCAACTGCTTTCAGCTCAGAGGAGTACAACGTATGCCTTTTGCATCTTTTAACATGTTTTTGTCCAGATTGCTGACATATATGTATAGCTGACAAAGACAGTAAATGAATGGCACCTTTTTATACTTACCTGATCAAACTAATGTAGGTGAAGATAGTGATGATAAGGCTGATAATGGATATCCCACAACCTATGATGCTTAACCATCGGAACACCTCGTTTTCTCGTCTGTCGGAGTAAATGTCCTTAGGATTTGTTTTTTGAAGAGAGAATCACATTTAGCTTAATTCTTCTACATTTTATTTGCTCTTTTTTTAAGAACGACTCACTC
>JAVYIG010017762.1:0-24364 GCA_035222895.1 Strongylocentrotus droebachiensis | reverse complement strand
AACGTCAAAGCTTCCGCGCTTCGCGCGGGAGAGGGGGGGGGGGGGGGGAACTCAATTCAGACAAGGATTAAGAGTCGAGAACGGTACTCTTTCGTTGATGATTTAATGAAACGTCAAAGCTTCCGCGCTTCGCGCGGGAGGGGATATAGAAACTGAATTCAGACAATGATTAAGAACCGAGAACGGTCCAACGAATCGTCTTCTTTCTCTAATAATTTAATAAAACGTTAAGCTTCTGCGCTTTGCGCTGAAGGGGGGTAATCTGAATTCAGAGAAGGATTGAGGGTCGAGAATGGAACAACGAATTATCTTCTTTCTCTAATAATTTCATTAAACTACGAAAGGGGAAAACTGAATTCAGATAAGGAATAAGAGTCGAGAATGGTACAACGAATCATCTTCTTTCTCTAATAATTCAATGAAACATCAAAGCTTTCGCGCTTTGCGCGGAGGGGGGAAACTGAATTCAGACATGATTAAGAACCGAGAACGGAACAGGCGAATCGTCTGCTTTCTCTAATAATTTAATGAAACGTCAAAGCTTCTGCGCTTCGCGCGAGAGAGGGGTGGGGGGGGGAAACTCAATTCAGACAAGGATTAAGAGTCGAGAACGTTACTCTTTCTCTAATGATTTGATGAAACGTCAAAGCTTCCGCGCTTTGCGCGGGAGGGGGTATGGAAACTGAATTCAGACAATGATTAAGAATCGAGAACGGTACAACGAATCGTCTTCTTTCTCTAATAATTTAATGAAACGTCAAAGCTTCCGCGCTTCGCGCGGGAGAGGGAAGGAGGGGACTCAATTCAGACAAGGATTAAGAGTCGAGAACGGTACTCTTTCTCTAATGTTTTAATGAAACGTCAAAGCTTCCGCGCTTCGCGCGGGAGAGGGTATGGAAACTGAATTCAGACAATGATTAAGTATCGAAAACGGTACAACGAATCGTCTTCTTTCTCTAATAACTTAATGAAACGTTAAGCTTCTGCGCTTTGCGCTGGAGGGGGGAATCTGAATTCAGAGAAGGATTGAGGGGTTGAGAATGGAACAACGAATTATCTTCTTTCTCTATTAATTTCATTAAACTATGAAAGGTCAATGCTTCCGCGCTTCGCGCGGGAGGGGGTATGGAAACTGAATTCAGACAATGATTAAGAATCGAGAACGGTACAACGAATCGTCTTCTTTCTCTAATAATTTAATGAAACGTTGAGGTTCTGCGCTTCGCGCAGAGGGGGGGAAACTGAATTCAGACAATGATTAAGAATCGAGAACGGTACAACGAATCGTCTTCTTTCTCTAATAATTTAATGAAACGTTGAGGTTCTGCGCTTCGCGCAGAGGGGGGGAAACTGAATTCAGACAATGATTAAGAATCGAGAACGGTACAACGAATCTTCTTCTTTCTCTAATAATTTAATGAAACGTCAAAGCTTCCGCGCTTCGCGCGGAGAGGGGGGGGGGGGGGGGGGGGGGGAACTGAATTCAGACAATGATTAAGAATCGAGAACGGTACAAAGAATCGTCTTCTTTCTCTAATAATTTCATTAAACTATGAAAGGTCAATGCTTCAGCGCTTCGCGCGGGAGGGCGAAAACTGAATTCAGACAAGGATTAAGAGTCGAGAATGGTACAACAAATCGTCTTCTTTCTCTAATATCAATTAATGAAAGGTCAAAACTTCCGCGCTTCGCGCGGGAGGGGTGAGCAGGGGGGGGGGAAAACTAAATTCAGACAAGGATTAGGAGTCGAGAATGGTACAACGAATCCTCTTCTTTCTCTAATAATTTTATGAAACATTAAAGCTTCTGCGCTTCGCGCGTAATGGTGGGGGGGGGGGGGGGGGGTGAGGGGAACAGCGAGCTGCCCGAATATGAATTTGTTATAACTTTTCTCGTATATTTTGTTGATAAATAACACTTTCACAAATACATATTATCCTCAAATTTTTGCTAGCTCGCTTCGCTCACTAGCCGAATTGTGAAACCAGAAAATTACTTCTTCGGGCAAGAGGCTTTAGCCCCCCCCCCCCCCCCCGATGAAAATGTCAAAAAAAATTACCGGTATGGTGCTTCTGATATGACCTTGTTAGTATTGGTATGTTTGAGTTGAAAAACGGTCTGTGCAATTTTCAAATTTCCGGCCCCCCCTATTGGAAAATCCTGGACCCGCGCCTGCTTTATACGCCACATTTCAAATCACATAGCAAGATACCAAAACGGTCTTCCATTAGAATAATAATAGAAATAGAAATGTAAACAGAAATTGAATTAGAAATAGAAATTGAAATTATAGAAATTGAAGAAAAAAATGTAAATACAAATAAGAAATAGAAATTGAATTTGTATTTCTTGTTTTAAAAGGGCTAAAAGTTTATCGCACTTTTGCGTGCAGGAGCAAGATTGCATTTTACCATAGAGATATATACTTAATAATTAAGTATATATCTCTATGCATTTTACGCATCTTGATATTGATTGGCTGACAGCTTTTTCTCTCCTATTATGACATCACAATCAATGAAACCGTACACACACCAATGTGTTGTGATTGGCTGAAAGTCTTTCTCGCACTTCCATTATGACATCACAATCGGCTCAAAAGACATGAGTGCGCAGTCATTTGTTTATGCGTCTTGAATGGCTGAAAGTTTTCATCGCCCTTTTGTGACATCACAAACACAGTTACTACGATCGCAAAAAGTAAACAATTAAACATAACATTTAAAATGCTAGCTAGGAGCCGTCCAACCAACAATAAGGCCGACCAGAGACTATTTATCGACACTTTATGTGGATGTCTTTTTCCTAGCTACAAAGGTGAGGAACGTGAGGGTTTGTAAGTATATAGTTAGTAATACTATTTTGTTACGGTACATCTTGTAACTGCAATGAGCATGAAACCAGTGCCCTATATATAATTATGCTGAACGCAAAATTTCTTTGAATTGACTATCATACAACATAAACTATGTCTGGTAACGGAGTAAGGGGAACATGTACGGAGGGTATCATCTTATTTTCACGTTGACTTTACTCTTCGTTTTCTTTATTTCTTTCTCTCTCTCTCTCTCTCTCTCTCTCTCTCTCTCTTTCTTACCCTCCCTGCGGTCTTTCTCGTTTTGCTTTTCGATATGCACATATATTTCCAGAGACATACCACGGACAAGCTGCTGGCCATAAAAATGGAATGTAACAATTTTTGAAGGGTCATCAAAGAACATCACTTAGAGATGAATAGACTCAACAACGTCATGAATTACGTCAACAGCGAAAAGGATGCAATCATTCGGGTAGGCTATTGTTGAACATTTAATTTATTCATGCTAAACAACTTTTCGTTTAATATCATGCAACCACTATCTACAAGCATTATGTAATATTGCGTCCACTCTGGACAACAAAAGAGTTTGAAATAGAGAGCATTTTGAACATGATGGATACACGCCAATTCACTGTGTCATATTTAGAATTAAGGCAGCCGGCCGAAACGCCCCCTTCACGCCCCTCCGTTTGAAGGCCATAGAAAACGATAAATACCAAATTAATGCAAACTATACTTAGTGTACAGAAATTAGGGGGGGGGGGGGGTTGACTAGATCGTCACCCTTATGCCCGCTGGAAAATATTCTGCCCTGTTTCATCGAATCTCGGGATATGGCACTGGACCCAAAGTCACCACTTCTTGATCAAACCCTGAATTTTCCACTGAATGTAAGAGGATTACAGTTTTTATCTTTTGTCAAAGTTTTATGATAAGAAGCCATTTTTCGTTATGCCGTTCTTATCCATCTTCATCAGTATTGTTTTTTCGGAATACGAATCTATACGTATTTAATATGTGTTTCTCTCAGGAGTTCATAAACTTGGCGAATGAGATGGATCCTCAAGATGAGATAGCTCTACCAGAGGATGCGCTCCAGCACATCAGATCAACATGGAAGGAGATGGGCTCTCGGTGTGATAAGGTCAAGGCTTCCTGGAAAGAAAAGGTCATCCAATTGACCTCTGACCTGACCGCTGCGCGAACCAGTCTTAAGGTGAGTGGAAGAGGAAAGATTCAGATGAAGGAATTAATGGAAATATAAGTTTTTGACGGAGAATATTCGACATCAACAAGAGGCACTTCTTCGCTCCTGTAATCAAAAGCTTGGTGCCTATAGCTTGATTGCAATGACTTTCGCAAAATCAATCTACAGCAATTTGAATAGCCTTGTCCAATACTTACATTGAAATATATATTGAACGTTACAATTATTACGTAATCCAAACATGATTTATAGTGGATAAACCATAGGATATATGCCCTTGAGTTGATTTCCCGAAATTCTTTGCGATGGTGTCATATAAATACTGGACCTTTACAATAAACTATAAGAATGTGATAGTTGGGAATAAATGGACATGGAATTGACCTTCATATATTTCTCATCCAATCACCTTCATTAATTTATTCACTCATTCATTCATTTATTCAAATTCCTATATTTATTCATTCATTTCAGACTGTGGAAGCAGAGCTCCTCCATGTCCAAGAATCTCAGACCAATTGTTGTCCCAATATTATCAAACGACGATGGTTTCCGTGGAGAAAGAAGAGCAAAGTTGTTCCAAATCAGGTAGGAATATTAAAAGCGATATTTTGAATTGTGCTTCTACCTCTCTGGTACTTATCATAATCAGACATTCCCCAAACACATTCCAGAGATAAAACTGCAATAACACCAGCTAAGAGCGATTCGACTGTAGCTGCTTATTACACTTGTAATTCATGTTATCAAAGGCACGTTCTGAAATGTAATTTACATGCACATAGTAAATGTAATCTACAAGCATACATCTACATCTCCTCTTTGTATAACATGACCAAGACTATAGTATGATTTTTTTTTCAACAAGCCCCGAAACTATCCCAGCAAAAAGATGCTTCATAATAGACAAACACAAATTATGATATATTTCAATACGATTAAAATGGTTGAATAAAACCTACTCCCCTTCTTGCTTATTACGTCCAGATATAATTATATCAAAGAAGGCACTTTTTTAAATACTTTGTAAAACAACTGTGGTGTATCGTGTGACTTTAAGATTTCCAGACTTTCCCTATTATCTTAAAATGTATATATGCCGAATCCGTCCAGAGCAGAAGATTGTGAGTATAGCCCCAAAGTGCAAGGCGTCGGTGGGGTGACAAAACCTCGTATTTCAAAAATAATGAATTTTCAGGAGAGCGAAAAAACTTTCCTGTCTTAACAAATTTAGTGCTGTGACATCGTCCTTTCTTTTTAAAACTGGAATATTTATCTAACCGCCTACCCACGCCGTCTTCTATTATAATGAAATAGTAGAATCGAGCTCCGAGTGAAATCAGGTTTTTGTATTGGTCCGCTAGCTATGACTTCCACTCGGGGGAGGGGTTAGTTCAAATAAACCACTGATTAAAATAAAGACAAAGAATAAGAGCGCTGGGACACGATATAGTATTTAAGGTGTCATATATGTTTATTTACCAATCACTGACCGGTATCAACTATTCTTTTAACAGTATTTATTATCAAACAATGTCATGCAAATAGTATCAATAATCCATAAGATCTCTGTCTTCTCTTCAACATATATCAATATCAAAATACACCTTAAGCTAAAATACACTTTAAAAGCCTTAACTTGTTGATCTAAATAAATGGGACATTAAGGGTTGGGAAGAGGGAGGTTAGTTAGAAATTGTTAGTACTGTGGCCACTTACATACAGCGCGGTAGACTATTCGCGATTCGCGTAGTTGTACTGATTCGGCCGTTTACAGACGAGATGAAGAGATGGACAACGATGCTACGATGCTACGGGTATGGGAACAGGAAAGATGACGATGTCGAAGACGGGAACGGAATCGGGAACGCAGTTGCGGGATCAGGACGACAGGATCAAATTCAGGAACTCAGGATCAAAATCAGGAACACAGCATCAAATTGGCATAGGGTTAATGTTACCTATTTGCCGACGTATCTGCAATCAATGTTCCTCCTATCAATGTTCCTCCTTATCAATCAGTTCCTGACACTTTCAGATTAAGTTCCCTTGAAGTATGTTGTATAATCTTAGTTGAATATTCCCGACTTGGTGATTGAAGTGACTTGGCTTTCTTGAACGATTCTGGAACAACGCTGTACTTCGATAACTTTGTGAGTCCAGAACTTGTTGATTTTCACATGCAGCAATTAGTTGTTAGTTCAGGGACAGCTTGAGGGAGATGGGAGGACAGGGGTACAGGTAGAGGAGACCAAGTCGGGGTGGAGCCAAGTGATCTAAACATTCATGTAAACTACTTTTATACCTCATTAAACATTCATACTCGACTTTTCCTCCGATCATCTTATTGGTCATTACTTTAAAAAGAGGGAAGGGGTCTAATCTAAAACTCTACTCTTATTGGTTCAAGGTCACCACTCATGGCCAAAGACACAGTCCTATGAGGTGTTCTTCAAAGAACATGTTTCAAGGAATAGTCACAAAGCATGAATGACCACAAAGAGCCCGTCTGATATCTAAATCCCCTTTCATAGAGCTTAATCTCTATTATTACAGATTTATGAATGGCATTAAAGTCTAGTACACTAGTAATCAGTATTGTATCGAACAGGATGGGATTAATACTGTGAATGGCAATAGGGTCATAAAGGCTATACCCCAGCATGGGAACAGGATAGCTTCAATAGATAGTTTCAACTAGACATGCCAGCACATTTTATAAATACATCTATAACCAATTAAGACAAAGAAATATACAGCTGAAAGAGACAAAGATAAAGAGAGCCTGAGAGAGAGAGAGAGAGAGAGAAAGAGGATACAACAAGAAGAGAGAAGGACTACATGACCAATATTCCACCATGTTACACCTTCCCCTCTGCCACCAGAATGGCGTCCGCGCCATTCCCAATAATAATTCTAAAATTATGCAATAATAATTTTGAATTGATATTGAACACCAATAAAACAATAACTGTACATAATATCACAAATCTTTCATGACACCTTGTAAGACACCTTATTTTACTAGTGACCTTGCTTAAAATCTTGTTAATCAAATGCAAAATATAAACTTAGAATATAAGAGAGTATATACAGAAAACACATCAGTAAACGATAACAATCCAAAATAATTTCTACCACACTCCACTATTGTGTGAATCGGTCTGATTATGATTATATATACTTCTATTATTACTTCGTCTTACTACAACAGCAATTCAAATCAAACATGGTTTAAATATCACATGCAAAATTTCAATTTAGTTTCCATATAATAATTATCAGAAATCAGACTATCAACGTATGTGACTCTAGTGTAACAGGTAACAAGTTAAACATAAAACAAACGGAACTATTTAAGCTCGCCTTATCAAATACGACATTAACACACTAAAAGTGCCATGAGATATAAATATGGTAAAATCATCCTTTCTTCCAAACTACAATCAAATTTGAATAAAAAGTGAAATGTAAAATGGTCTTTGACATCGATCTCTCTATAAACTGTCCTTATAATTCCATCGTACTAATCTATGGAATATTCAATCATATTCCTAATCTTCAAACTCAAACGTGAACAAAACAAAATAAATATGGCTTACTTTTAAAAGTAACCTGTTTACTAAATTCATGTGAAACGAGGGTATCATTTATGCACCCTTCAATGGTATCGATCATTTAATATGCGTTGCTAAAACAAAATAAATAATAATGTCCGCAGTCTATTGGACATTGTTTATGAAAGAAATGATCAATTGATAGATCAACCAACAAAATAATGACAAAAGTCTAAAGCTTTAAATCAAACCAATCTGGTTTGGTTGGCATAGTGAGACATGCTCCAGCCATGTTCAGACAATAAATCAATAAAGTAGAGTATCTATATCAATACAATATAGAGCTAAATATCATGTTATTCAGAGGAATAGCAATTTATAAATAATAAAAAAAAACTTCATTCTCCTAAGTTTTTGTCATTAACAATATCATAACAAGCCCTATCTCCCATTAATGAATTCAGGTTGTGTCCTATATGTAGGCACAATTTCTGATCCAAAAAAGAAGGCTAACTGTTCTCTTACTATGGGAAAAGATGACATTATCGGAATCATCGATATCAACATCACGCTCACAACAATCTCAACTGGTGAAAACAAAACAAACACACACTTCAAAAGCAGCATCATCAGCAGTCCATACAACATCATACAATTGTATTTATTCCCAACAATTGGTTGGACAATTTGACTTTGATAATACGTTAACCGATCAGGTTGACGAGAACATCTTTTTGACTGTCTCGGTGGACAGTCCTCCTCTTCAACAGAGGCGGTCTCTTGCTCGTCACCTGAAGGGACAGGAGAGGGGTCAACTTCTACAGGGGCATCATTAATTACATTATCCTCAGTCGCAATATCATCTGTATTTACAGAAGGAACAGAACCATCATCTCTAATTTCAGAATCTGTGCAATCTGGAATTGACTGGCCTAATTGAAATTCAAAATCAGCACTATTGTCCAGTACACTTGTCTCTATTGGAACATTCCAAGCTGTGACACTTTCATCTCTCTCATTTACGTCGTTACGCTGTGTTTGGTCATTGTTTGAAGATTGAGTTACCTCATTCTTAGATACATTTGCACGTCTAGGCTGTGGAATTATCTTTGGGAGAAAGTTACAAGGTAGAAGCAAATTGCGATGTAAGACACGGGTTTTAGTCCTAGAGCCTTCAGATCGAACCTTGAACACAGGTATATCTACGTTGGGTTGCTCTACAACAATATGAGGATCCTTGCCCCATATATCACCTAACTTGTTCTTTCCCTTCACACCCTTGACCTTAACTAAGACTCTGTCTCCTACTTGAATTTTGTTCTCTTTCAACTTCTGGTCATACCTTCCTTTGTTTTTAGCTCCTACTTGGCCATTTCTCTCAGACGTGATCTTGTAAGCATAGTCTAGTCTATCTCGAAGTCTCGTTACATACTCAGGGGCACTTGAATTGTCATTATCATCCCTAGCATCTAGTCCTAAATACATATCTATGGGTAGGCGGGGGTGTCTGCCATACATGAGGTAGAAGGGTGAGAAGCCAGTTACACTATGTTTTGTACAATTGTATGCATGGACTAATGGAGCTACATAAGACTTCCAGTCGGATTTCTTGTCCTCCGTCAGAGTGCCTAGCATACTAAGTAGGGTGCGATTCATCCTCTCACAACTGCCATTACCTTGTGGATGGTAAGGAGTGGTCCTAGATTTATGAATTCCTACTAATTTACAAAGTTGTTGGATTACATTGGACTCAAAGTTTCGGCCCTGATCTGAATGTAACCGTTCTGGGAAACCATAATGTACAAGGAAATGATCAAATAAGGCCTTAGCAGTAGTGTTTGCAGTTTGGTTCTTCGTTGGAATGGCTGTTGAATATCTTGTGAAATGATCGGTGATCACTAAGATATTACCATATCCTCCTTTCGACTCTTCAAGGGATAAGAAGTCCATGCAAACAAGCTCAAGGGGCCTACTTGTCTTAATGTTGACCAATGGGGCTGTGTTAGTAGAATTCTGTACTCCTTTCCTCCTAACACAACGTCCACAGGTGCTCACATACTGTTGGACGTCCCTTCCAAGATGGGGCCAGTAGAATCTGTCCCGGACAAGTTCGGTTGTCCTCTCGACACCCAAATGCCCTATCTCGTCGTGCAAAGATTGCAAAACTAATGCACAATATTTCCTAGGCAGTACGAGTTGTAAGAATTCCTTACCTTCGACTATTCTCCTACGATAGAGTACCCCATTCTTTAGCACTAACTTATCCCATTCTCTAAGCACGATTTGAACATCCTTACTTTCTTCTCTTCTTCGATTAATCAATGGACAGACATCTTGTTTGACATAATCTATCACCCTACTGATAACTGGATCCATACCTTGTTCCTTAGCCCAGTCTGGCGGTCCACTAGTAAATAGATTATCAGATGCCCTATCTCCCAGTCCTACGTCACCAACTACAGTTACAGAATGCTGCCCTACATTTTCTACAAAGGGACTGTTTTCTACATCTACATTAAGGGCATAGTCTACTACTGCCTCAAAGGTTTCTTTAGAGCATGTAGTGTCAGGAGGGGTATCTGATGGGGGCACATCAGAGGGGCGTCTAGAGAGAGCATCAGCATCAATATTCATCTTGCCCGATCTGTATGTAAGGGTAAGGTCATAATTGGCCAGGGCTGCTAACCACCTATGCCCTGTGGCATCTAGTTTAGCTGTTGTGAGAACATATGTCAGCGGATTATTGTCAGTTCGAACATGGGTCTTGTTACCATACAGAAAATCATGGAACTTTTCAGTCACAGCCCATTTCAATGCAAGGAATTCTAACTTATGGGCGGTACAATTCCTCTCACTCTTGTTCAATGAACGACTCCCATACGCAATCACTCTCTCCCTACCTTCTTCATCCAACTGGTACAATGCCGCTCCCAACCCAATGGTGCTAGCATCTGTATGTAATAGGAAAGGCTTGGAGAAATCCGCATACTGAAGGACAGGGGCACTGATCAATTTATTCTTTACTTCTAAGAATGCTTCATCATGTCTTCTAGTCCAAATCCAGGGAGGGGAATGAGATGGGGACTTAGTTACCTTACCTTTACGTTTCTTGGGGTCACCTAGGAGGTCGAGCATAGGGCTCATTATTTTAGATAGATTGGGGATGAATTTCCTATAGTAACTGGCTAGGCCAAGAAAAGATCGAAGTTCTCTAACGTTCTTAGGGGTGGGCCAACTTCTAACTGATTCTGTCTTGTCGGGGTCGGTACCTATGCCCTCTGATGTGAGGATGTGCCCAAGGTACTTCACTCTGGTCTGTAGGAGCTTGCATTTGGAGGCCTTCAATTTGAATCCATGGTCAGATAGACGTTGGATTACAGCTTCTAGCCTCACAACATGCTCCTCCACTGTTTCGCTGTAGATGATGATATCATCTAAGTAGACGACGCACACAGTGTGATTGAGTTCGCCAAGACATTTCTCCATTGCGCGCTGGAAAGTGCTAGGCGCGTTACAGAGACCAAATGGCACACGATTGCACTCCCACAATCCAAGAGGAGGGGGAAGCACAAAAGCAGTCTTTTGTTTGTCACGTTCGTCTATTTCTAGTTGCCAGTAACCTGACTTGAGATCAAGAGAACTGAACCACCTAGCACCCTGCATCATCTGTAGAGTTTCATCAATTCTAGGCAAAGCATACGAGTCCCTTACTGTACGCTGATTAAGTTTACGAAAGTCAATACAGAACCTCAAGGATCCATCCTTCTTCCTAACTAACACTACAGGACTGGCATACGGTGAAAATGACTCCCTAATCACACCAGCCTCATGCATTGAACGTACATGTTCACGCACCTCTGCATACATGGCTGGGGGTATACGACGATATCTTTCTCGGAATGGCTGGTGATCTGTTAGGGGAATGTTATGTGTCACTATGTTACTACGTCCCAAGTCAGTATCAGACTGGCTAAAGGCATGTGGATAGTTTCTAAGGATATTTCTCACCTTATCTACATCTTCACTTGAAGCAGGAGACTCTGAGAAATCTAACCCTTCTATACCCAATCCACCCGTCCTATTAGCATCACATGTGTCTACATGTTGCTGACTAGTCTGAATTGGACCTTCAACATTACACAAGAACACTTCACCCACAACATCATTACTGTATAACCATAAAGGCTTATCAGTTTGGTTCCGTACTAGAACTGGCACTTTACCGAATTTCTGTCGTTCTGCATCTATTGTGACAGTATTGCTGTCAATGACTAAGCCAGCTGGTAATCTATTGTATCTACGAGGCTCTAACATTACATCATAAGGTCTACCTGAAACGGGGAGTGGGACCTTACCTTCTACTACCACTGCATGGTTAGCAGGGATCCTAACAGCCTTCTTTGAAGCATTCTTCACCACACCTATCCTACCATCTGATCTAGACTGCATTTGCCTCTGCATACAAACATACACTGATCGCCATGTTGGATGCACACTATTACTATTAACAAAGTCAGGCCCATATTGGGTCTTGCCTCTTTCCATACATGTATCTATAATGTTAGTCCCTACACATAAGGGTACCCTCTTATTATAAGAAGTGTCTGGAACCACTAACACAGGGACATCTATTTCAGACGAAGAGGGGAGAGAGCCAGGAAAAAGGATAGAAAGCTCTACATAACCTAGATAGGTGACAGGTAAACCATTAGCTCCTTCAACCTTAAGCAAGTCATCAATGCTATGAAGAGAACTTTTGGGAAGATGAGAGTTGTAGAAAGAGTGAGAAATAGTAGTGATCTGGGACCCAGAATCTAAAAGACATTTGCTTTGTTGACCATTTATAATGGCCACTGCTTCTGTTGCCTTGCCAACCATTCTATCTAAGAGTGGTCTTGATAGGGGACTTCTCGATTTAGCCCTTTGACTAGATAGACCTACTGCCCGTCCCTTGGCAGAGGTCTGCCTTCGTTTAAAGGCACCTGCATATGTTGGGGAGGAGCAAAAGATTGATGAGGATGCTGAGAAAAGTGAGAAAGAGGAGAAGGATAGTGAGGAGGAGGATAGTGAGGAGGAGGAGGAGCAGAGCATTCTCGAGCAAGGTGCCCTGGTTGACCACATTTGTAGCATGGTCCCCTTGGACCACGAGAACGAAAAGGTCTGTTTGGGTTCTCCCTACTACCATAACTACTGCTACTACTTCTATTACTACTAGCGATTTCCATCGCTTTTAGTTTTTCTTTTATCTCTCTAAGTTCATTTTCTAGTTCTGACCTATTATTGTCTGGAGTAGTTACTGTGCTCGCATGGGCACCTATTCTACTCTGACGGGAACGGAGAGGGGAGGCATGAAACTTCTCAAAGTCTTCATGTTCCTGCTCAGCCTGCCTAGCTACTCTGATTAATTCATCAAATGACCTAACTAGGTCATATTTGTGCCGTATGGCTTGTTTTAACGTTTCATTAGAAATTCCCTTCCAAAAGACAACCCTAAGGGTCTCATCTTTGGCCATGGGAGAGATGCCCTTCCGAAGTTCAACTTTATCTATGGCAAGTTGGAGTCTAGCGCTATAAGCGGTGACCGACTCCTCTGTTCCTTGTCTACTGGAATATAACTGCTGGAGTAGTACCGCACCAGACTCTACCGTGCCATAAAATCCGTCAATCTTCTCTACGATCTCTTCCACACTGGAGTCGATATTCATGCTCATGACTATCTGTCCAGCCTCCCCTCTGAGAGAACGCCTAACTAGTCTAGCTAACGCCTGGTGACTGCAGCTTTCATCTGTTTGGAGGCATTTTATTTCGTGCCTCCAAACTTCGAAAGGTACCTCACCACCCTTGGGTTTCGGATCCCCAGAAAATATAGAGAGTTTAAACGGATTCTGAATAACAGTTTGGGACCTAAGTACAGGGGGAGTAACATCAATTGATTCCGTTTTTAGTTTGAGAATGAGATTGGATGTGGGTATTTCCAATACCTCAACTACATTGTCATCCAATGTTAGTTTATTTAGTTCCGTTATTGCACGTAAAGCAAGGGTACTATTAGCGAAAGCACAGTGAGCATTACCGGTGCTCTCGCCGGTTAAAGAATCTTTGCCAAAGTTTAAGTGGGACACTTCCCCAATCTTCTCTAAAAATTCTCTTAGACTGCCCTCAGTAGTTGAAGGACTCAATCCCTTCACCAGAACAACACAATCTCCCTTAACAGAAGCCATTGTTTAAAGAAGTAAGGAGGGGAAAAAGTATGAAAGAAAAGTAAAGAGGTAGAAGAGGAATAGATCTTAGGAAAGACAACTATATGATTATTAAAGCTACAGCAGAAACAAAAAGAGTCGATGCGATATTGACTACGGTATATCAGCCCTGGGTATATGTAAACAAAAACAGTGACTTAACAAAATCGTATAAACCGACGATAAGCAGGAAATATAAAACTTTGCCAATCACTAGCGAGCAAATCTGTTTCAGCAACACATACACTCAAGTTCAGTCACCCAAAATATTCAACCATTTGTCAGATAATGTGATGATATCAGATGATCAGAATGTAATTTCTTCCCAAATAAATAGAGAACAATGTTAGCATCTAATGAGAAAATGATTTGCAATATATCATAATGGGATAAGAACCAAATGATATATCATTCATTTCCGAACCAATTAACTATTCCTCCGCACACATGAAATATAATAACACAATTCAAATAATATAAAATATTATCAACAAAAAAGAAACAAGGTCACTATTTGGGAATGTACGTAATAGCTAAACTTCATGCCCAAGCGCTGAACTTGACCAGGATAATTATACCAGTCTTTCTAGGAAACATGCAATTATTATTAATTTAAAAAAAAAAGAATTTGGAGAGCTTTTAATATCGTGCTGATAACGCGAAAATAAGGTTGTGAGTTCCGTCTAACCGCCTACCCACGCCGTCTTCTATTATAATGAAATAGTAGAATCGAGCTCCGAGTGAAATCAGGTTTTTGTATTGGTCCGCTAGCTATGACTTCCACTCGGGGGAGGGGTTAGTTCAAATAAACCACTGATTAAAATAAAGACAAAGAATAAGAGCGCTGGGACACGATATAGTATTTAAGGTGTCATATATGTTTATTTACCAATCACTGACCGGTATCAACTATTCTTTTAACAGTATTTATTATCAAACAATGTCATGCAAATAGTATCAATAATCCATAAGATCTCTGTCTTCTCTTCAACATATATCAATATCAAAATACACCTTAAGCTAAAATACACTTTAAAAGCCTTAACTTGTTGATCTAAATAAATGGGACATTAAGGGTTGGGAAGAGGGAGGTTAGTTAGAAATTGTTAGTACTGTGGCCACTTACATACAGCGCGGTAGACTATTCGCGATTCGCGTAGTTGTACTGATTCGGCCGTTTACAGACGAGATGAAGAGATGGACAACGATGCTACGATGCTACGGGTATGGGAACAGGAAAGATGACGATGTCGAAGACGGGAACGGAATCGGGAACGCAGTTGCGGGATCAGGACGACAGGATCAAATTCAGGAACTCAGGATCAAAATCAGGAACACAGCATCAAATTGGCATAGGGTTAATGTTACCTATTTGCCGACGTATCTGCAATCAATGTTCCTCCTATCAATGTTCCTCCTTATCAATCAGTTCCTGACACTTTCAGATTAAGTTCCCTTGAAGTATGTTGTATAATCTTAGTTGAATATTCCCGACTTGGTGATTGAAGTGACTTGGCTTTCTTGAACGATTCTGGAACAACGCTGTACTTCGATAACTTTGTGAGTCCAGAACTTGTTGATTTTCACATGCAGCAATTAGTTGTTAGTTCAGGGACAGCTTGAGGGAGATGGGAGGACAGGGGTACAGGTAGAGGAGACCAAGTCGGGGTGGAGCCAAGTGATCTAAACATTCATGTAAACTACTTTTATACCTCATTAAACATTCATACTCGACTTTTCCTCCGATCATCTTATTGGTCATTACTTTAAAAAGAGGGAAGGGGTCTAATCTAAAACTCTACTCTTATTGGTTCAAGGTCACCACTCATGGCCAAAGACACAGTCCTATGAGGTGTTCTTCAAAGAACATGTTTCAAGGAATAGTCACAAAGCATGAATGACCACAAAGAGCCCGTCTGATATCTAAATCCCCTTTCATAGAGCTTAATCTCTATTATTACAGATTTATGAATGGCATTAAAGTCTAGTACACTAGTAATCAGTATTGTATCGAACAGGATGGGATTAATACTGTGAATGGCAATAGGGTCATAAAGGCTATACCCCAGCATGGGAACAGGATAGCTTCAATAGATAGTTTCAACTAGACATGCCAGCACATTTTATAAATACATCTATAACCAATTAAGACAAAGAAATATACAGCTGAAAGAGACAAAGATAAAGAGAGCCTGAGAGAGAGAGAGAGAGAGAGAAAGAGGATACAACAAGAAGAGAGAAGGACTACATGACCAATATTCCACCATGTTACATTTATACAATTTGTAATGTCATTGTTGAAATACAGTAAAATAATTGTTTTTATATTTGAAAGTTAGGTTACGAGGTTTTTGCGTTTATCTACATTATTTTTTATTCAAATTGAGATACGAGTTCTTACTTTCAACTCTGAATGAGTTACGAGGATTTGGTTGAATAAGTTACGAGGATTTGAATACACTAACTTCGGTACTGTTAGGCCGTGTGTGAGTTACAAGGAAAAGGAATTACGTATCTTATGTTACGAGGTTTTGTCAGTGCAGCTCCAAAGGGGGTTAAATTACGAGGTTTAGTTTAAGCATGGAGATCCATGGTTTAAGGGTGTTTGTGTGGAATTTGTGAAAAAACCGAGAAGGAGGCGTTCCATGGATTTATCAGGTGGTGTTGTAGGCCATTAGGTACAAAATTATGCAAACAAAATCAAAATCTCAACAAAATTGAGATACGAGGTTTTGTCACCCCACCGACGATGGGGAATTATTTGTCATAATGGGGAAAAATATTTGGTAAGGATATAGACAAATTCTGTTCACGAAAATAATCGTCTTTTTCCGCTGCAGGGTGAGAGATCAGGAAAATCCGAACAGACTAAAGTTCTCGAGAAGAAATCTAACCTTACGAACCAACTTGAGAATCTCCCGATTGCAGAAGGAACATACCCAAAGGGAGTTGACCGTACTGAAGATTTTCAATGTACTCTGACGAAAGTCAGGGGGTTAGAATACGATTGTCAAAGGCTGCAGAAAAAGAACCAGGGACTACGTGATCTAATCGAAAAGTAAGTCATTACTGAAAGGAAAGTGCCCTATATAAAAAAAAAATGAACGAATTAATGAATAATAAATCAAATAGTTAAATCGATGATAAGGGGGATTAATAGGTACATAATAACGAGTAATCGAATTGTGATTTCTGATGAAGATATTTATATTTCCTAAACGAAGATCTTCATTTTCTTCTTCAGTGTAACAAATAGGCTAAAGGCAAAAATATGTATTGACACAATGCTCTCATAATTTCCTTAACATAAAAAGAGATGCCCACAAAAAGTCTATCCTGGCCATTGGATGTGATCAAAGATCAGTATATCGTCGTTAAAGAAGATGCAGAGACTACATTTTCAGTTCGGTAATGATCTATGAAAATTAATTGGCTCCCGTATACGAGCCAATTAGGAAATGAAATAACTCAGCAGTCAATTTGTTTAAGTGTTATCTAAAAACAAACAAATGGAAACTAAATTTATAATGCTCCCATTGGTTTGTTATTTTTTATAGCTTAGGAGCGCATCTTGGCAAGGCGCAAGGTCCAATTCTTGATGTCAGGATCACTGCGGATGTAGCCGTAATCGCCACACTTGGATCTAACCCATGTACCGAGCTCAGCATGCATGATGTCATCACTTTCCATGCCACATCCATTCTTGATAACGACTTTAAGTTCAAGGAGATTGGGCGGGGAGCCTTTGGACGTGTGCTGCTTGCCCGACTTACAGCCAGTTCGGACACCGTTGCCATCAAGGAGCCTCTCGTCCCACCATACTTCTCTCCACCTAAGATTGAGGCTGAAAGAAGGGCCAACTTCGGTCAGTTCACGAAGGAAGCTGTGGTCTCAGAGTTCCTCTCCAAGAGCAACCACTTTCCCAAACTCTACGGTACTCTGGTGCTTGATGAGAACATGTGCATTGTTCAAGAATTCATCGGAGACAAGAAGACAGGGAAGGTCTTTCCTTTGCTCAACATCATGGAGAGCAACCCCAACCCTTTCCTGTCTCCTCCCAGCTTGCTAGATATCGCTGATGATGTCCTGGAAGGCATACACTTCATGCACTCCAACGGCTTGCTTCACAACGACATCAAGGCTGATAACGTTCTCCTGGAGCTTCGTAACGAGAGATGGCAAGGGTGCATCATAGACCTAGGTCTCGTCAGCACCATTGTGTTTCCACCACATGTAACCATCAAACAATCCGTCATGGAAGACCATAAGAAGCTTAGTGGAAACGTCTACGTCGCACCCGAGGTCGTCGACGACGGAACAACCTTGTCCAAGGCCAGTGACATCTATTCTGTAGGAGTCCTGCTGGTGTTCATCGGCCGAGCCGCTCGACTTCAGGACCTGGTCGCTATTGGGGAGTCTTGCTCTCAGAAGGCACCCATGCTTCGCCCATGGTCGCTAAAGGATGTGCTGCACAAAGTTCGAACTCTGCAGGAGCAACTCGCACACGAAAGCAATTCCGGAAATCATTGATAAACTGACCATAGTTAACCACCTACGTCCCAGCACCACTTTGTACAGGCTGTTGGGAGATATCTTTCTCCAGACATTCTGCTGCTCGTGTATATCGAGATGTCTGCTGTGAGAAAGGTTCAGCTCTGAAATTTTCATTTCTTCATCCTCGTTTTTGGAACCTTACTTATCACAAGCTGATTTCACGCCTTTACAAGGTGTAGGAAGAGATGGTCTACTGCTTGAATTTTTACTTTATGTTTCTAAGCATGGCTTATATAGACTCGGGTATAGCTTATGGAAGTGTGTGGAGGGCAGATAACGACGGAGAGTGGGGGAGGGGGGAACGTGGCAACAACATTAATGTACAGCTAGAGATGGATATATCACCGACTGATGTAACATTAATCGGATGTCAAACACTAAACGGATGTCTTACAGAAAGAAGGAGAGAGAGAGAGAGAGAGAGAGAGAAAATTCAGAAAGTGGGGGAACAGACAGCGAAACAAACCATATGTCGTCAGTTTTCGGCGATGATTCGTCATCAAAAATACATTAAAAAAAATAATAATATTGGGTACACCTAGTACGAACTGTATGTATCTATTTACGATTTTGAATCATACTTTAACGTATCAAAAAGAATTGGGAATATCTTATCTGAAAAAATTGTATCGTTACAGAAAATGATAAAATCGCTTGATATCAAACAAATCGTCGAGGACACACGCCGAGTGTACTCTCGTTTGAAAACTAGTGATGAAATTAAATTGTATGTATATGATCCATCAATTTGTTGTTGTATTCGAGAGTCTAAATTATGATCAATTACCAAATGGAATGTGCAACCCGTCCGATGTCTCGTGATCGAATTCATATTCCTAAACAAATAACAATTATATTTTAGTATATATTCATCATACTGGACCCCAAAATCTGCAGTTTGATAGTAAACAGTCTAATTAAACTCAAAATTATTATTTACTACATTTAAGAAAAATTGTTTTTGTACTTTTATTCTTGCATTATATTGTATGTGCATTTGAATACATGATGAGTAAATGTAATCATATCTTTTTATATCAGTTTGTTCAGAGTTCATGATAAGGTTCCAGTGCACATAATTTTATTAATTCAGAACCTGACCTACTTGTCAACAACTAACTGAATCATTTATCATGGTTTAAACAAGCCTCGTGAAATGGGGACCAATCACTCACTCTGTGTCTTTTCTTCGTACGAATGACTCTTGTCACGATTTTTTTATTTTTATAAACGGGGATTAAGAAAATTATAACGTTAAAATAAATCTATTAAAATGAGCTTTTCAAATTACCTACAATATTTACAAGATAACCGAATTCAACAAAATGATTTGTGAAGAGATATAATGTGCCCCTCCTAACTTTTATTACATAAGAGCAATTTTGGCGCATGCATTTTTTTTCATTATGGTTTCTGAAATAAAGATAATATGCATTCATGGGCATTTCTATGATGAATAAAATATCACATAGTGAAAACATATTCGTATGAAAGCTCGACTCGGTATGTCGTGTAGTCAAGATTCTGTAAGTTTTTATATGTGTTTAATTCTTCAATCATCTACACTGTTGCTCATAACGGTGAAATATTTTTTTTTATCCCAATTTATGGAATTATTTTAAAAATAATTTAAAAATACTAGATCTAGATAATAGTATACAGTCTCAGATTTTATTGAATAATAATTTGCCAATATGTGTTTTCCTCTGGACGGCCATGCATTATGGCTCAAGGCATGGGCACACAGAATATTTTTTTATGTTGGGGACCGGGGTAGAATGCAATAAATTATTGAATATTTATTGCATTTTCTGGTTTTTTTTTAATTTATGGAAACTGCCCCCTACCCTAGCCCCCGCTGCGTACATTCATGGTTCAGTGACAAAGCAATGGCCTCGTAACTGTGAGGCCCCAGGATCAACACCGTGTCGATGTGCTATATCAGAGCCCTTTTGTGAGGCATTAATCCTCATTACTGTCATTTATGACTTAAGGGCATAGGTCCCCTAGTTGATAAACATAGTAGCATAATATACATGCTTTAGCAGTCACGCAAAACACATATTGGCAAATTATTATTCAATAAAATCTGAGACTGTATACTATTATCTAGATCTAGTATTTTTAAATTATTTTTAAAATAATTCCATAAATCGGGATAAAAAAAAATATTCCACCGTTATGAGCAACAGTGTATATACACTGGCTTACGTAAATGTTTCAAACGTGGTTAATTTTTAATTCAATACCAGTTATTTACAAATATGTTACTGAAATGACATGATTTTCAAACAAGGTTAATTTTAATTCAATACCAGTTATTTACAAATATGTTACTGAAATGACATGATTTTCCATGTTTTTTCTCACTTTTGTGTAAATTTAATTTTTGTCAGATGCGTCGACTGAAGAGCCTCTTAGACGTTGGGAGCCCCAAAAGTTTGATGGCAAAATTTGACTCAAATTTTATCAGAATGTGAAAGAGGATCTAATTTAAGACATATTTCTACAAGGGTTTTCAAAACAAATGCATTTAAAGTCGAATATTGATGAAAGAATACAAAATGTAGATTTTGAAGCTAACTTAATATCAGGGTGGACTTCCCCTCCCTGTATTCAATAATGAGCAGAAAAGTGTAATCTATTCCTTTTCCATTAGACCATTTTTCTTCAACATGTCTCAGCAAAAATTTGTTTACATTCTCTCAGCAAAATAAACCAACATTTTAAATATATACAGGGCGTCTATAGCTTATTTTATTAACAAAACTTTAAAAAAATACGCAAAACATTGTTTGAATATTAAGCTAAAATCTGACCGAACGTTGCCTGCCCCAGATATCGATTTGCACAATCATGGATTGTATGTACTAATTCCAATCATGTTTTCACTCCGATAGATTGATTATACTCCTTAGCATATAAAACAAGCTACAATAAAAACACCGTTTGGAATAGTTGTAAACAGGTTAGGTTGGGTTCTTGATTATGTGCATGACAATCACACCTTTCTGATTATCATAATAATTAAAACACCATATGGAATAGAGTTGTAAGCAGGTAACCTTAGGTCTTGATTAGTGCACGGCAATCAAACCTTTCTGATTATCATAATAATTAAAACACCATATGGAATAGAATCGTAAACAGGTAACCTTAGTTTCTTGATTATGACATTGTGCATGACAATCAAACCTTTCTGATTATCATAATAATTAAAACACCATATGGAATTGAATTGTAAACAGGTAACCTTAGCTTCTTGATTAGTGCACGGCAATCAAACCTTTCTGATTATCATAATAATTAAAACACCATATGGAATAGAATCGCAAACAGGTAAACTTAGTTTCTTGAGTATGTGCAAAACGATACAAACTTCATGATTATAATAATACTAAAAACACCTTTGTTTTACAATATTTAAAGGTGCTCTTCAAAAAAAAGATTTGAGATAAATGAGGTAAAAGTAATTATAGTACAATTGTACAGGTTATGCACAGAGAAATTCGAGTCCATTGAAGAGTGAATAAGCAGGCTAAGGTAATGAGAGTATTATGGAAAGCATATTATCTAGGTACTCTAAAATGCAAAGACTCTCCGGAGTCATAACTTTTGCACAATAGAAATCTTAGTTATTTTGTGAAATATTGTTGGACACCCGTGGTGGATCCAGGGGGGGGGGGGGGGGGGCTGAGCGAATTATCGGCACGGGCACGATTTTTAAATTTTCAGGAGCAACAAATAAATAAATGAGTGCTCACTACCCCCCCCCCCCCCAGTATGCGAATTATCGGCCTTTTGCCGCTAAATATTTTCACACGAATTGGGCCCCCTCCCCTGCCGCCGGCTGGATCCGCCCCTGGCGTCTGTATAGCCCATTGATTAGGCCTATGCCACCTGATGGTGATACAGATTTTTTTTCTCCCCCCCCCCAAACAAAAGTTTTTGCTCATTACGCCACTGTCTAATATAGCCTCCTCCCTTACATGCATCCCACACAGTTCGTGCGACCCCAACAAATATTTGCGAGGGTGAGAATTATTGAAAGGCAATTAAGGACCATCTCCGGTTTAGCGTTGATGGTGTGCTATTTTCTCACGTCGAATATAGGGGTACAAAAGTTTGGTAGCTAGATTCAGGCTAGGCATATATCAATCATCAAGAAATTGGTGTCTATGTTCAACATTTTTCTCTACCTCGACTGTGCCAAATATGCCACACGATTTCGGTCCTATCTGGTAGGGGTTTTCTCTAAAATACCTCGAAGTAATTCTTAACGAAAAAGGGTAATTTGAATTTATATTTTAAACGATTATAGTGAATTTGAGATGCGTTCCTATGTCATTTTATGCCAATTATATTTCATACGTGCCCCACCTATAGCATTTTGTGTCAAGATCAATAAATGTACTATGTAGATGCGTATGAAGGGGTGACCAAAGTTCGCGGACATTTTAGAACATATTACAAACTGTGCTATTCGATCTATGATTTCTCATATTCTACACAAATTTATTTATTTTAATTATTACCAAATGGACGGCAAAGTTTTTTACTACAAATTGGTTCAACTACTGTCGTGAACTAGAAAATTTATCGTCGAAGGATTTCAGAGATATAGATTCTAGTCGCAATCTAATTTGATGTCCGATCGTGCATGCGCGCTGCATCAAGTCTTAAAAACAACGAGACCTAACTACTCGCATGGGGGTTTACAGCTGATTTATACAAAAATGCGATCCATCAAAAATAAGGTAAATTAATAATTTACAAGGCAAGATATCATACAATCAGTCGGTAGACCCTACCACTTATTACTTACAATTTTGAGGATATCTGATCTCAAAATGATGATTTCCAGACCCTTATCGGTAAGTTGATAATTTTTCAGAACGGACGCAAAAGACTGCAAAATTTGCCGATCTTTTGTCAATATTTTCACAATTTCACACCCAATTCCAAAGAAAATTTAGTTTCTGGGTAATTTTATGATCCTCTTTCCATTGGTGATATCAGATTTTCAAAATCTTACCGATTTTTTTGAGAAAGCGAACTTTGGTCACACCACCATATATATTATACGCAATATAATAGAAGACAGAAGGGGATTTTCTAATGACAATATTCTTTCCTTTTGGATCGCTAAATATTGAACAGTATAATCATTTAGGTGCGTTCAATTAGTCCAGAGATTTTGGACTGACATCGTCATCTAGCATGTCTGGTTTGATGAAAGAATCATTGAATGATCACTGTTGAGTGTTGTTGTCGTTGATTGATTCAATGATCAGATGATCATGATTGACTGATTAATTAATTGATGTCAAACTAATGTATCTATTATTCAGCGTAGGTAACTCACTCAAATGGCAGATCTTCATTATCCGAGACCATGCGGATGTACAGGAATCCGATCATGCCTCGTCTGTGAAGGCAAAGATATCCATGTGAAGAATGCATCAACGGGCAGTGAATATTTACAGGTAAACGACTTTATACTTTTTCATTGAAAAAATTGTTTCCTCCAGCTAAGATGACAAACATTGTCACACCAGCAACACATAGTGAGCATTGGACATTGTAGGACAATTGATCTGAATCATCTGATACACCCCTCCCCCCTCAATTTTTTGTTTCTAAACAAGGAAAGGTCTATTTTGATTCTTACTTCTAATTTCTGATTAAAATGTGTGCACAAATACTGAGCACATTCTTCATAATTATTTTCACTCCTGAGCACAGGGTAGTAAAATCTTTGAAATTAGGAGAGGGGGGGGGGGGGGGGGTAGGGTTCTGTAAAATAACAGGCACAATTCTTAAAAGAGTGACAAAGCAAAACAGAAAGTAAAATAAATCAATAAACTCTATCCTTAAGAAATTCCAGACTGGGTTTAAAGACGGGCACAAGCAAGTTGTCTCCCTCCCCCCTTAATTTAAACTGCTAGTGGATGAAATCATTTTCAGGCACTTTTTTTTTCTTTCT
>JAVYIG010017761.1:0-24364 GCA_035222895.1 Strongylocentrotus droebachiensis | reverse complement strand
GTTTATTTTTTCTTCAGAATAAGTTTCAATTTAATTCAATTATGTTATTTAAAAAACACAAGACTATATCATTGTTATAACTTCCGGAGCCTATGACCTACAAGCATTGCTTTCTCTTTAGGCTCCATCATATTTCTTCCTTTATACAACTAAGTCTTATGTATTATTCTTTTTGTTTGTACATGTATAAACGCATCCTAAAATGAGTACAAAAATGTAACATGCCAAATGTAAATTATGTAATGATGTATTATACAACATGTGAAATATGAAAATAAACTGAAACTGAAGAGTTGATGGCATCATGGCAGTCACACTCACATGACTGTAGGCCTGCAATATAAAAGTGAAAGGAAAGTGCTTGACCTGGTTGTGGGCACGACGTACACATACCTAACTTGTCCATACAGTACATGTATGCTTACATGTACATGTGTTTATAATGAAATATTCAAACCTCTAAAGTGTGAATGTATTTTTGTTTTACCCGGTACATGTAGCTTAAAGGTAAAGACCAGTATTGGAAACGCCCCAATTTCAAAAATGAAATGGAAGCTCTTATTACCAATCATGTGAAAGAATATGTTTTGACTAATACATGTTGATACAAATTTTGCCGGGAAACTGCCTACTAATTGATTTATTTGGTAAATTAGTTTATCTATTGGACTGTGAGAGATAAACGCATGTGTGCTTAGTCCCATATACATCTTTCTGTGTACAGTGCTTGTAACTTTACGAAGACTGGGCCAAATTTCTTATCATTTTGATGATTCCAGAACCTTGCAGTACACACCAATACTTGATTCCACAACGTTTCTTTCACAATGCAATCGCATGACCATAACCGGTCTTTATCTTTAAGTGTGCATTAGGCTGAAAATGTCAGTTTGAAGGGAAAACATTACCGGATGTTATCTTGCATAGATTTATTGTTATTAACAGTGCCAAAAATGATTTTTGTGTTTGGTTGTTTGCACCTACTCTTAGTAAGTAAGTCTTAGGTGTACATGTACATTGTAGTGTAGGGTTGCGGTTCTAACAGTAATTCCTAACACTCTTAACACAGAGGCAGCCCAGCAGACATGTTGTAGGATTGATAACTACTGGCTAACTGACCAGGTTTTAATGTGTCAAAGCATAACAGCATGCTATGGAGCATTCCACATACATTCCATGCAAAGTAGAAGAAACAATAAATATTCATAAAGTCCCATACAAGTACAAATCAGCATCACAAAGTATTCTTGAATATTCAAACATAAACAAAGGGTATATATTGAATATTCATAGTATATGTAAATTATACTATAAGCTTGACTGCATCAGGTGAACATTGAAACCAATGAGAGAGAGAGAGATAGACAGATGAAAGGATGGTGGATGAAAAGGGTGAATGTGAATGAGGGATGACCTATTAATATGAAAGGGATGAATCATGGATATGAGGGGGAGTTTCAGAAGTTCAAAATAAATCCCTACAAACTAGTCTTCCTCTTACAGAAAAATGTCCTCATTTTATAAGGCATTCTCTTTTCTTTGATTACCTAAATATATAACACATTAAACATCCATCGAAATGATACTTCTATCCTTTCCTCTTGTAAACAGAGAATCACTATCAATATATCCTTCTTTTGTTTTTCTTCAAAAGAAAAACAAAACCTCACTACCTGTAAGCATTGTATACAATTTTACAAAATAAATGAATTTCAATTGTATATAAATGACTTATGACTCAAATGTACAGAGTATTAGCATAACATACATGTATAAGCCAAAAAAAAAAAAAATATGTAAAAAACACATGATTTTATATATATCTAAGCTTTCTCGCTTCTAATCCGTTTCACCTTTATCTCGGGGAAACACTTCCAAATTTCAATGGTAAAATCAAACAACTATAAATATGGTGTATTTGCATTTCCAAAATAAACACGATCGATTACACAAAGTTGTAGCAATCCTAACAAAATACTTTTTTTTTAAAATGCTGTTTCCTTTGCTTCTAAAGTCAAACAAAGTTTCAAATTTGTTATACCTTCATGCACTATCGTGGGCGAACAATAAGGGAATCTAATCATTAGAGGTGAATACCTTAGAAAAAATAAAAAATTCTTGTACCTTCGAAAAATGAAAAATCCTATCACTTGAAAATAGAAATTTTTCTGTTTATAGAAGTTACATGAGTATATTTAATTACATAATATCCATAACACATGATTATCACACTATCGTAAGATATAAACATATTTTATCACATGCAGTCATTTTAAGTTTTCTACAGCATCCTTGCTTTGATGAGCAAAATGACTCCTGAAAAGAAGAAAACATTTCCAACTGAGATTGAGCCAGCGCCTGCTTTGTCACTTGTAACTTGCAAGATTTAAAAAAAAAAAAAAAAAAAACATTTTGTACACTTCAATAACATGTTACTTTTGAATGTACATAATGTGTGAAAAGTGGTTACATTCAATTGTAATATTCTTATTTTATTTTCTACAAAACTATTGTGATCGACTAAACAAAATACAAACATATCTTAACAAACATATCTTTGCAAAAGTTGCAATATATGAACATGAACAATATACCAATCTATTTTGGATCTTTCCCCAAATTGTTAACAATCAATGGTCCATATGATGTACAGTGTATTAATCATTAATAATACACACACAAATTTAATTCACATGTAGCAGTTCTGTAATTAAACAAAAAAATCGCGAGAAATGTAGAAGGAAGTACAGTCCATTTCAATAACGCTCGAAATTCTCAGTCCATAACCCATGTTCATGTCCATGTTCTGACCCGTACAGAACTCATAAAATTCACAGTCCATTCAATATCAAAACCGCTCAAAATCGTTGCTGAGACTATAAAGTCAAATATATATGTTGAACAGTCCACCTTAAAGCTCATGAGAAGTTGAGTTTGAATGTCTCTGTCATTCATAATCACAGTCCAATCAATATTGTAATTTGCCATAACCGAAAGTTGACAGTTGAAACGTTCTTTCCTTCTGACGGAAATGTCGACTTCAGACCAATGAAATGTCCAATACTACGCAATATCGAAAAATAGTCACATTTGGTAATCGCTATACTTCTGCGGTTTGTGGACGCGTCTACCAGAGCGAGTTTGAGTTAACTGCGTCGTGGTGTCTGCTTGCATAGTGCGGGGTGTACGTTGGTTCGCTGATGCACCAGTTGATGGTTGAATGGTGTGTTGCTGGTCGTTGACCTCGGGGTTGACATCAGGGTAGACATCGGGGTTGACATCGGGGTTGACATCGGGGTTGACATCGGGGTTGACATCGGGGTTGACATCAGGGTTTTCTCTAGAGGGCCCTGGTCTATGGAAATGGTCTGGGGAGTTGACCTGTCGCTCTCGAGTCTGTCGCTGTATGGATTGAGTTGATGACTGACCATTAGACGCCTCTGACCAAGATGGCTGGTCAGAATTGCCTAACTCAGAGTGGATTGGTTGTTGACCTGCTGGAACCTGTAGGTCTTCTGGCGGCTGGAACTGATCAGCTTGTGTTGGAGTGTTAGTTGACCATGGCATCTCTATTGAAGAGTGAGATGCCAAATGAGATGGAGGAGGTATGTCAGGCCTTGCCTGATTACTTGAAGGAGGACTTGAGGAAGGAGGGATAACTTCAGGTCTTTTCTGACTACCTGAAGGAGGACTTGAAGTTGAAGGTCCTTTCCCTTGTAGAAAAGCTCTAGATCTGAAGAGTTTGAGTCTGTTGTGATGAACTAGTTTCTTTGCACTTTCATTATGAATGTCGGCTATCAGATAGTTAAGGTTATCTGATGAGGATGAGACGATGATGAAAGGTCCCTTCCAGTTGGGCTCCAGTTTGCGTCTAGCATTGACGGGATTGTGCAACCAAACTAGATCTCCTGGTGCATACTTGATGGTCCTAGTTGACGCATCATAGTCCCTTTTCTGCCTGAGTTGAGCTTGTTCTGCCTTCTGTCTGGTATGTTGGAAAGCCTGTCTTAGCCGGGAACACACATCAGTGACATACTCTTGAGGAGAATCATATGACCGAGTCATGATAGGACAAGTGACACTAGCTGGGGTCCTTGCTTCACGACCATGCATGATGAAATAGGGTGTCATGCCAGTGCTTGTATGGACACTAGTGTTGTAGGCTAGCTGCAATTGATGTATGTGCTTGTCCCAGTCACCTCCTTGGTCTGCTATGTACTTAGCAAGTTGTTCTTTGATAACTCTGTTCGCTCTTTCAACGATGCCAGCTCCCTGTGGGTGGTAAGGGGATGATCGAGATTTGCGAATGCCGAGCCTCTTGCAGAGATCGTGGACTAGTCTGGATTCAAACTGTCTTCCTTGGTCTGTATGTAGTGACTCAGGAACTCCATGCTCTTTGATGTATTCCTCGAATAAGTGTCCAGCCACAGTCTGGGCGGTCTGGTCTCGCATGGGGTAAATATTGGTGTATTTACTAAAGTGATCAACAACAACCAAAATATAGTGGTACCCGCTTCTTGAAGTAGGCAGCTCGGCTATATCAGCGAAAACCATTTGAAGAGGGTGATTAGTCTTTATGCTCTGGAGTGGAGCTTGGTGCTTAGGACTTGGAGATCTAATCGACTCACAGGCAGGACAAGTTCTGCAGTAGTCGGTTATATCCTTGTGCATGAATGGCCAAAAGCACATAGATTCAGCCCTGTGTAGTGTGCGTTGAACTCCGAAGTGTCCAGAGGATGGATTACCATGTATCTCTTGCAGGACCTGAGGGATAAGAGATTCTGGCACAACTACCTGAAGAGAGGACGAACCTGAGTTGTCTTGTCGTCGTCGGTATAAGAGATCATTCTCAAGTACAAAACGAGGGAGTTGCCATAGGAGACGTCGTAGCCGAGGTGATTGTCGTCTAACTTCCCTCACTGTTGGATGACGTACTTCCTTGATGTACTTGATTAAACTCCGAATGTCTTTGTCGTGTTGCTGATGATATTGCAAATCAGCATGATGGTTAGCGAGGATAAAGTTCTCGGGAGCTTTATCAGCCATTGAGTTGGATGACTTTGGAACGGTTGCTTCTTGGTTTGGTTGAGTTGTAGAGGAGCGTGTGTTCACCATACCAACAGGGTGTGTTACATCTTCTGGCATACGTGACATTGCATCAGCGTTTTGATGTGCAGTGCCCTTCTTGTGAGTTATGGTGAAAGAGTATGCATTCAACTCAACAATCCATCTTGCTCTCCGTCCTGTCGCATCGTCTTGGATAGGTACACTGTTGTAGCCCAACAGAGGGCGATGGTCAGTGAGAATGTTAAATTCTTGGCCCCTAAGATAATGTCTGAAATGGCGGATTGACGAGATAACTGCCCACAGTTCCCTATCGTAGGTAGACCATCTACGTTGGGACTCAGTAAGCTTCCGACTGTAGAAAGCAACCACTCGGTCATTACCATCTTGCAACTGAGAGAGTACGGCTCCAATAGCATCTTGTGAAGCATCAGTGGCTAAGCTAAACTTGTTGTTGAAGTCTGGGTATGCAAGGATTGGTGGGCTTGTGAGAGACGACTTCAGTTGGTTGAAGGCTTCCTCACAATCATCAGTCCAGATGAATTTCTTGCCATTATGAGTCAAGTCAGTGAGTGGAGATGCTACTTGAGCAAAACTTGGCATAAACCGACGATAGTAGGAGGCAAGTCCTAGAAATGCTCTCACTTGGGTTGGAGTCTTAGGTTGAGGCCAGGATGAGACTTTCTTGGTGTTGACTGGATCGGGGCGAACTCCAGTAGTACTGATCACATGTCCCAGATAGGTTACTTCCTTCTGAAAGAATTGGCATTTTGAAGGTTTCAGCTTGAGATTGGCTTCTCGGAATCGTTGTAAGACTTCCCTGAGATTGTGTAGGTGATCTTGAAATGTCTTGCCGAGTATAATGCAATCATCTAAGTAGATAAGACATGTTGACCAATGGAGACCATGGAGGACGGCTTCCATTACTCGCTGGAACGTCATTGGTGCGTTGACTAAACCAAATGGCATTACCTTAAACTGATAGAGGCCAGTTCCAGTTGTAAATGCGGTCTTCTCCTTGTCTTTCGGTTCCAAAGGGATCTGCCAATAGCCTGAAGATAGGTCAATTACACTGAAATAGGACGAGGAGGACAAAGCATCGATAGAATCGTCCTGTCGTGGAATCGGATGCGAATCCCGTACCGTAACAGCATTCAAAGCTCTGTAGTCAACACAAAACCTGTAAGTCTTGTCCTTCTTTCGCACCATAACGATGGGGCTTGCCCATGGACTAAAACTTTCCTCGATGATGTCTCGACGAAGTAGCTCATCAACCTGGTTCTGGATCTCGACTCTCATAGTCGGTGAAGTCCTGTATGCCCTTTTACGAGTTGGTGTCTCTGTTGATGTAGTGATGTCATGGTAGGCGAGTTTAGTCTGTCCAATATCCTCGGATGTGCTGCTGAAAACATCAGAGTATGAATTGAGTAGACTTTCAGCACACTCATACTCCGTCTTGGACAGACTAGAAGTAGGAAGCATTGACGAAGCTTGAAAAGACGAACTTTTCTGTGTGCCAGCTACAATACTGTCGATGATTTCATATTCTTCCTCATCGTCTCCAGTAGTAGAATAGAACTGCCCAAGGGTGGTGTCTGCAGATAATTGTACTGTCTCAGATGAAGGGTTGATCAGCCTGAGTAAGATGATACCATCTTGCGGTCGAGATAGAGACCTTGCACCTGCTACATGGAGATGTTCATGGATGGAAGGCTCAAAGATTCCATCGTAGTCTTGTGGAATCACATCAGGCTGAGGGGGAATAAGTCGACCTTGGACATGTACCTCACTCATTCCAGGAAGAGTTGCCTTTCCTATCAGCGAAACATTGCACTTGAGTGGTACTTGATATTGACGACGGTCGACCAGTGGAATACTCATACCAGGCATAGTGAATGTCGTAGTAGATAGAGTGGCATCATGTTTGAACATGAAATCCCAACCAAGGACGAAAGGATGAGTTATGTTCCTTGCAACATTGAACATATGTCTGGTTGTTTTGTTACCAAGATGGATGGTGGGAGAGGTTGTGCCAATGATGTCAATGCCTTCTCTGGTTATCGTTGAAGCCAGAGTTCTCGACTTCTGTAATATACTTCGCTGGCCTTCTGGGATGGAGTAGTAGAAATCTGCACTCATCAGTGATATAAATGAACCACTGTCAATAAAAGCCAAAATATATGAGTTGTCAACGATTGCAGGAATATATGGTGGCGGAGGTGAAGGAGAAGAATGATCATTAACGGCCGAAGTAAATGGAGGATGAGATTTGTTTTCAGTTTGAGTCTGTTTGGTCAAGAGTGGTGAAGTTGATGAGTGACTCTCCTCACCAACTACCAGCAGTTTCCCTGGTCATCGAAACGAACTTGTCTGTGTTGTTCACTGTCCAACTTTCGGTTATGGCAAATTACAATATTGATTGGACTGTGATTATGAATGACAGAGACATTCAAACTCAACTTCTCATGAGCTTTAAGGTGGACTGTTCAACATATATATTTGACTTTATAGTCTCAGCAACGATTTTGAGCGGTTTTGATATTGAATGGACTGTGAATTTTATGAGTTCTGTACGGGTCAGAACATGGACATGAACATGGGTTATGGACTGAGAATTTCGAGCGTTATTGAAATGGACTGTACTTCCTTCTACATTTCTCGCGATTTTTTTGTTTAATTACAGAACTGCTACATGTGAATTAAATTTGTGTGTGTATTATTAATGATTAATACACTGTACATCATATGGACCATTGATTGTTAACAATTTGGGGAAAGATCCAAAATAGATTGGTATATTGTTCATGTTCATATATTGCAACTTTTGCAAAGATATGTTTGTTAAGATATGTTTGTATTTTGTTTAGTCGATCACAATAGTTTTGTAGAAAATAAAATAAGAATATTACAATTGAATGTAACCACTTTTCACACATTATGTACATTCAAAAGTAACATGTTATTGAAGTGTACAAAATGTTCGAACTGATAGTTATTTTTTTTTTTTTTTTTTTTTTTTTTTTTTTTTAAATCTTGCAAGTTACAAGTGACAAAGCAGGCGCTGGCTGATAACTACTGGCCAACTGATGATAAGGGGTATCTCTTGCACCAGATGGGTGGCGGTTGTCAGAACGTGGAGACTGCCAGTTAGCTTGGTTTGAGTATCTTGACTGTTGCGGGCTAGCAGATCTACCATCATCGTATGCATTACGCCTGGGTGGGGTTGACCCGCGAAGTGTGCGATGATGCGTAGGGCTCTGAGTGGGGTGGTGACGTAGGGGGCTGGGCGACCTGAAGCGTCGTTGATGTGGTTGGTATGGGCTAGGCGATCGAGATGGTTGGCGCCAATGATCATCTGAATATCGGCGATTTGATCGAGACGGGTGGTCATAAGGACTTGGTGATCTCGACGGTTGGAGACGACGATCAGAGAATTGAGGTCTAGGTGTAGAGTTGCGTTTCTCCAACTTGAGTTCTAGCTCATCTAAACGCTGTAAAACCTTCTCAAGCGTCGCCGAGGTGGCATCCCTCTTCGGAGAAGTTGACGCAATGGTAAAGTCTGTTGCCACTGATGGTTGCCCCAACCGATTCGCTCTTTCAACTCGCACCGCCACATCCAGCGCCTCGCTAAACGACGTCGCACCCATCTCGTGTATTCTTATCTGCAGGGGTTTGTCAATACCGGCGAGAAATCTGCGAAATTTCTCTCCATCCTTTCCTGCAGTGTCATAATTAGGGAAAGCTTCCTCCACTAGTGTCGTAATTGCTGCCGCAAAAACTTCCAAAACCTCATTCTGTTGCCGCTTCCGAGCATCGATACATGACTTGAACGTGGTCAAATAATTAGTATTCCCGAAAACAGCAGAAAGTTTCTTTCTAACCACACTGTACTCTTGTTGTTCTGTGCTCGGAATACTCTCCCAAACTGTGAATGCCGCACCCGCTAGTCTGGATGGGAGGATGAGATGCAGTTTTCTTTCTGTCTGGGGAAGAACTTCAACCGCTACTTCCAGCCTTCGTACCCACTGCCCAAAATTCCTACCGTCTTCTCCAGTGAAGACCTCAGGGAGGTCTAGACGAAATGTACTCATGATACCTAAAATCAGTAATACTTGAAAGTCAGTCTTGAATTGCAAGCATTGGTAAACCTGAAATTGCAAGAACACATCTAAACCACTATGAAATGTGTTGAGTCCATACAGGTTTCACACTGAAAAGAAAATGGATCCAAATACACTGATTCACTCAGATATTTCACTAACTTCAGATGATGCATGCACGTAGAAGAATTCGCGAAGGAGGAAGAATTCTTTTGAAGCAGGATGAAAAATAACATTGGCAGGAGCACAGTCGAAACAGCGCCTTTCGAAAAGGGTGAACTAAATTACCTGAAGTAGGAAGCAAATTCACGAAGCAGGGCGTAACTGTATCAATCGAAGCAGGATGAAAAGATAACCAAAACCTTGACTATCAGCCGCTGCTGGATGAAGCTGCCTGAAGCTCTGGGGAAGAAGAGGCTAGAAAAACACCGCTGCCACCAATGTAGGGTTGCGGTTCTAACAGTAATTCCTAACACTCTTAACACAGAGGCAGCCCAGCAGACATGTTGTAGGATTGATAACTACTGGCTAACTGACCAGGTTTTAATGTGTCAAAGCATAACAGCATGCTATGGAGCATTCCACATACATTCCATGCAAAGTAGAAGAAACAATAAATATTCATAAAGTCCCATACAAGTACAAATCAGCATCACAAAGTATTCTTGAATATTCAAACATAAACAAAGGGTATATATTGAATATTCATAGTATATGTAAATTATACTATAAGCTTGACTGCATCAGGTGAACATTGAAACCAATGAGAGAGAGAGAGATAGACAGATGAAAGGATGGTGGATGAAAAGGGTGAATGTGAATGAGGGATGACCTATTAATATGAAAGGGATGAATCATGGATATGAGGGGGAGTTTCAGAAGTTCAAAATAAATCCCTACAGTAGTTACCGGTAATCCCCCTCAATATCTCACTGAATGCGAAGACAAGCATGGACTATGCAATGTACATGTACAGATGTACTTGGCATGAAGGGCCTTTTACCGGCAATGATTATAATAGGAATAGATGCAGATTTATTTCAGCTAATCTTAGTTGTATGAAGGAACTTATATTTAATCACAACTGTATCTGCAAGTCGCCCCTAATGGTGTACTGTACATAAACATGAAAATCTACATGTGTGCTTCACTTAGAGGACCTTGTTATCCTGTTGGAGTATGTACAGGTTTTTTTAATAAATATCAACCCTTTATATTATATATATTTACAGTGTGTATACAGTGACGAACCAGGTGACCCAGTATGGCTGAGCCCTCAGCTCCTCCCAGCTATATGGAGGCTACTACTGACCAGCAATACCCCCCTGGACAGCCCGGAGTAGCCCCTTATCCACCTGCAACAGGTGCTCCTTACCAGGTGAGTTCAAAATTAGCCAAATGGGGGTTCTGTTTTTAATGTACACACAGGCCAAATTCTATGGTATAACAGTCAAATCTACTCCTACCTACCTCTGCCCCTGAAATCTCCCCCCCCCCC
This sequence comes from Strongylocentrotus droebachiensis, assembly GCA_035222895.1. NCBI lineage: Eukaryota > Metazoa > Echinodermata > Echinoidea > Camarodonta > Strongylocentrotidae > Strongylocentrotus > Strongylocentrotus droebachiensis. The sequence continues at coordinate 13,702 of JAVYIG010017761.1, read as the reverse complement.
CCCCCCCCCGCCATCCAATCAAAAGAGTGATAAGTTACATCACTGTCTCGCTAACAATATGATTTTGTATTCGATTCAGTGTCTGGTGAAAAATTATTCATTCATATAACTGAAATGTATTTATTCTTAACTTATATTATAAGTTAAGAATAAATACATGCAGTGCAGTGAATTACTACTCATTTGCAGGCAGGGCTCGAAATTAGCGGTTGCCCGGGTGCCATTGACCACCTAAAACGCCACCGGGCAACCTAAAAGTCCCGTCTTGGCTGCCCGGCTGGCAACCAAAAAAATAGGGCAAGATCAAAAATGGAAATGATCTCAAATCACCCCTGTAACGATTACGAGCAGCCAGCACGAGCGGCCACTCTCTTCAAGCTTTGTATTTATTGTGTGCGCGCTGAATCTCTGTGTAAAATTGTATACACAAAAATTTGGTCGTAAAAAACTCGATCTACCTGGCTCACCATTGTCGCACGCACGTGTACGCGAAAACATGTACATTTTCGCTGTTGCGAGACGGAGCGTAGGGATCGAGTTTTTGGTGGTCGATTTTGTTTTGATAGATCATATTAGCTGAACCTAGACCATTTGCTATTAAATTAACATCGCGAAACTGGAATCAATTTCCATCATGATTGCTGCAATTTTATATAGTTTTCGTGAAGAGAGGGTATCTCGCCATCTTAACTGAATTTTGATAATCATTTTTCAAAGTAAAGTTTTCACAAGAAAATCTGAGAAAATGATTGTGACAATACAGTGCACTGCACTGCAGCTGCTGTGTGAGCTGAGCTGACAGTGAGCTGAGCTAGACTGGAGACTTGACAACACTTAGATATTGCTATCTGTTTGCATCATTATTGCCGCTATTTCAATATAGTTTTTTGAATAGAGGTATGAAACCTGAGCCCAGAACTAGTAAAAGTATTACTAATGTCTTCGTTTTTAAATGATTGTTTGATTTTCTTGTGAAAATTGTACTTTGAAAAATTATTATCGAAATTCAGTAGAACTTAGATCTGAACATGGCCAGAATAATCGATCACTTTATAGATCTATTGTTACAGTTCTTGCATCAAATTAACGCATTAAAACTTAGTTTTTTAACTAGATAAATGCTTTCTTTCTTAATAGGTAATTATGAAGCAGGAAGCCCGAAACCTTAGCCTACTAACAAAATCTCAACAAACTATCCTTTTATGAATTAATGAAAAAGTAGCCCCAGAAAAAAGAGCCCTCGAAATGAAAAAAAGCCAATGGAAGTTGAAAAAGTAGCCCCAAAAAATTTCCCAAAAAGTCGAAATGTAAAACTTCATTTTTTCCCTGACTGGTGTACCGGGCACCGAGTTAATTATGAATTTTGTATAGAGTCTACCGGTAGTTTATTTTAATTCAAGATTTCAAGTAGCGCCCCTTATAAAAAAAAGTACCATTGTAACCATGTTTTTTTAAATCAAAATTACCACCCACCACGGTTACCACGGTATCAAACAATGAAAAACATTAAGTCATCGAACAATGTATTTCATTGTTTGGTACTATGATTACCATGGTTACCATTGTGGATATATATGGACGGCGCGACAGACACGATGGCATCCTCACTGTGACCACCTAAACTGCCATTTGGCAACCTAAAAAACTGTATAGGATGCCCGGCTGGCAACCAAGAAAAAAAGTTAAGTGAGAGCCCTGGCAGGTACACATTATGTAAGTGTCCACAATTGATTTTAATGCCACCATAACAAAGAGAAACAATAATATTTGGGGATTGTATGAATTTCATTTATAGTAGAAGAGTGTGTTTTATTGTTATATCTCATTACAGTTGTCTCAGCCTGTATGATCGAGACGTTTATCCATGCATTCATTTCACTTAGTAGCATTAAAAGCAATAGGAAAGTTGAAAATGTGAAGATACATGTACATGCTTACAAAGGAAACAGCATCAAAATAGAATGCAGATAACTATCATGCTGGAGTAGGGAGCAGTAAAAAATGGAAAGGGGTCCTTATATGAGGCTGACCTAGAAAGTTCAGATAATCAATATCGTACATATGTAACGTTTTTTTTAAATATCATAATTCACCATATCAATATATTGGATGTATATCATTAGATGGTTGTATCGCTCACAATCTATTGCTTTTCTTTTTTTATCAAGCCTTATTTTATGAGATATTGTTTCAAATCCTGTACTTTTTGTGAACATTGTATCCATACAGGCTGCTCCATACCCACCAGCTGGGCAGCCTTACCCACCTGCTGGGGGTGCAGCCTACCCACCACAAACAGGAGGTGCAGCTTATCCACCACCAGCAGGAGGTACAGCTTATCCACCACCAGCTGGCCAGTCTTACCCTCCACCCTCTGGACCACCACCACAGCAAGCAGGGTACCAGAGTGCACCTCCACCAGCATCTTACGGTAAGTGGTTGAAGCGTGGATAGAAAGTGATAAGGTATCGGTATTCTGTCATTTTTGTGATTTTTATTCAGTGCAACAAATAATAATTGATTGTATTACCTAGTTGGAGATGTGATTTATGGAAACAGCCAGAGAATGATTTTGATGCTACTTGCACTTTTATTATTTTCAATTGAACAAAACTAGATTAAACTAAACTAAACTAAGCTACCGGTAAACTAAACTAAAATAAAATAAACTAAACTAAGCTAAGCTAAACGAAACTAGACATGAACAACTTTTGCTGAGATATTTACTTGATCATATAAGCATGATTGCTATCGATGGCATGTTTATTCAGAAACTGAAAATAGGTTGAGTAAATATTTACATGAAATATGTACGGAAAATAAAATGAGTTCCCCCACACCATAATCTGCATATACGGTAAATTAAGTTTGTTGATTTATTTCGACTACTTATAATGTCTACATGTACTTAGCCTTGATCTGGCGCCGCGTCTCTCAAAGGGACGTTTCTTTCAATTTCAATTTCTATGTTTTATTGTCCATAATGAAAACTGAAATTTTTTCAGTTTAAATTTAATATACGTAGAGAATGTACAAAATAGATGTAAATATGATGATGAATAACACATGGGACTATTTTACATAATCTTTGAATAAATTATTTAATAATGTGTGCAGAGCACGGTAATACGCAGATCAGCCTGGATGATTTGTGTAAAGGGATTCTTATAGAGAAGGTTGAGTTCTGGGAAGAGGTGAAAAATAATTTGTGAGCGTTATCATTGTAGTATGCAAGTGTGGAAGAACATCAGATAGAAAATGTTCTGTGAAAAGCATGGCTATTGAAATGCCTTAATATTCTAAACATGACATGTACGTGATGTAACATCATAAAAATCAGGACATATCTTTATGCCACATGATCGTGTAGTCCCATATACATCTTTCTGTGTACAGTGCTTGTAACTTTACCACAACTATGCCAAATTTCATATCATTCTGATGATTCCAGAACCTTGCAGTACACACCAATACTTATATGCTAGAGGATCAACCATTTCTGATCGATTCCACAAGACCACAACGTTTCTTTCACAATGCAATCGCATGACCAGAACTCAACTTAATTTTTAACTTATGAACATACATATGTTTTTGGAATGGATTAGCTGCATTGTTTTAAATCTCATTCTCCATTCAAGGAGGAGGAGGAGATCCCCATGGTGATGTGGAGGAAGGCTTCACAGCTGAAAGGGGTTTCAACAACAAGTCCATTCGAGCTGCTTTCATCAAGAAGGTGAGTAGAGCTCATCTGATATTTCATCAAATAAATCTGTAATCATGGTTCTATTATCAGCCTTTTCACACACCAGTAAAATTCTTTAAAGCTGATTAGTTTAAAGCGCTTTAAACTAATCGGCTTTACATACGACATCATTCACACGCAGAAATTTTGGTGCGATTGTTAATCGTTTCGTGATTAACTACTGCTCTTAAAATGTGTAGTAGTGCCATTGCGCATTGAAGGTCATGTCATATCAAACAAAGCGCACGCTCCATCCAGTTTAAACACGTATAACCGTTCACATACAAAATGTCAAGCTCTCTAGATACGAACTTCATATCTGCAGCCTGCTTTGAGGGGCGTATGAATCGCGACTTCGTATCTATCCAAACATCTTGTAAACGATGTTCACACAGGGAAATTTTTCTTTAAAGCTGTTTAAAACTGTTGAGTTAAACAGCTTTAAACTAATCAGCTCTAGATAAGATGAATTTTAGCTGTGTGTGAAAAGGCTACGTGACCTTCAGTTTTGGATTCTCAGAATCGTGAATATTTTCTGTTACGTATTAAGATTGTTGATAGGAGTAAAATGAACTCTTCCTATTCAGGTGCAGTATTTTAAGTGTGAATAAAACATATGTTAGCAGGGGCCTGTTTTAGTTATAATCATTCAAGAATTTATGACCTTCTTTTTTCCATTCTTTTGTTGTTACTTCCTTTCCCATATGTTGATTAATCATGTATTATTAATAATTCTGTTACAAATTTGTATTTCCATATATTTTACAACCATTTTTACTCTTCATATATACCCCCAACTTACCCTAACTGGCTAATCTCACGGTTATTTTTTTCAGGTATACTTTATCCTCTTCATTCAGTTGTTGGCGACCTTTGGAATTATCTGCGTCTTCGTTTATGTGTAAGTTTTTTATACCAGCCACTTATCATCAAAATGTGTGTGCATGTATACTAGTAATTCTTTGACCATTGTAAACCCATAATTACTTTATTTGCAGTATACATGCGGGTGATACAGGAGAATAGCTTAGGCCTTGACGGTATATTCAGGCCTGATAAAAACCCGATTTAAATCTGTTTCCTGAATTTTTTTCCCTTTTTTTTTTTTTTTTTTTACCCAATTTTTTTTTCTTCCCTATTTTATCCTGATTTTCCCGATTTCCCCCTTATTTTCTCTATTCTTTCCTATTTTGTCCTATTTTCCCCCAATTTTCCCTATTTTTTCCCAATTTTCTTACTCGAAAGGGGGGAATGTTGTTAGATGCCATTTCCCCCCCGCGAATCCTCTTCTTTTATTTTTACTCAAGGGGGGCGTGGTTGAGGGGAAAACAATTTTTTTTTTTTTTTTTAGTGCTCACTATCACTCCTGTATATTAAAGATATATAATAGTCGGCTCTCATGGGGAATTTGACACATTTGAGTGTTCACCCCATAACAGGTGTTGTCAATCATCAGGATCAGCATTCCGTTCTATATGACCAACAGGTCTTATGTAATGCTCTGTATTTTCCACCAATCACCCCAAAAAGAAAATTCATTATCTTACATTTCCTTACCCAAGCCTCTCTCCAAGAGACTAGGGAATGTTTCTTGATGGGATCATGTGTGTGTGGTTTGCTGTTTGTGAGACTTGTACAACCATTAAAGATAAACTTGAGCTCTGGTAAAAACAGAAAATGAATTCTCACAGAATCAAACAAAACTTACACTGAATGTTCAAGATTACAAATAAATTTCTTTTGCCCAACAATTTTGGTAGAAAATGTGTACTGGCTGAGTAATGGGCATATAAAGATAAGGAAATCAAGGTAGGTAGCCCGACACCATTTGTGTAGTCCTATATATATCTTTCTGTGTACAGTGCTTGTTACTTTACCAAGACTGGGCCTAATTTATTATGATTTTGATGACTCCGGAACCTTGCAGTACACACAAATACTAACATGCTACATGATCAACTTTCCTGATCCATTCTACACCTTTTCTTACACAATGCAATCGCTTGACCAGACCTCAACTTTATCTTTAATGGTATTTCCACCAAGTCTGGTGTCAGCGAATTATAACCTACTTCACATGGAAGCTGACTTCCATCTTCCTTTAAGTTCAGGATGTATTAGTGCAGTTGAGATGGGTTTATGATTTTTTATATATCTTAGACGATTTTTGGAGAGGTCAAATTGTATTTATTCTCATTTCACACCTAATAATCTTGTTTCATGTAAACTATTTTCACAAAATTCTTTCAGAAACACTAGAATTATTCCTTTGTTTTCTTCATCCCTCTCATATTCTACCTCTCTCTTTTTCCAAAATGCAGAGAGCCTGTAAATAAATATGTGAGGACTAACAGTTGGCTGTACTGGTGCTCTTAGTAAGTATACTTTTCAGTGGTGTAGCAAGACTTGTCGCAATCTTGGCTTTTTATTGTATCAGTCTTGGTCTCAACCCCAAAACAATATATTGCATTTTTTCAAATTTTGTTTTTTTTCTAAAAGAAATACATTGTCTTTCATAGTTTTGGTCTGACTTTGTTCTGTTTGTTTTCTGAAATTGAACTTGCTATTGTTATCAGACAGAAATTTTTTTTTGTCAATTTTTTTCCTCGGATAATTACATGATAAAACTATCTACATTTGCCACTCTCCACCCAGGTGTTAAATGGGTACCCGGTATGATGCGAAAGCTAATGTTGTTATATAGATTAGCAAGTGTGCGCTTGTAAAAATGAGGCCTGGCTGGAATACTCCCCAGGGAGTGGAGAATGTACATACATTATGTGCTGGTATTATAATCTTGCACATTTTAAATAATGACCAAGTCTTATCCACTAGTTACTAGTTAGCATTGCTGGTGTGGCGGCGCACTCCAGTACTCTCTTTGTTGTTAGCCTGATAGCTCATATGTACAGTATGTATTGCTCTGTTATCAAATATATTGATTTAAACATGAAATAATGCATGACATACTGTTTTATTTTTAGTTGTATATATTGTAAGAAATAAATGAAAGCTATATGCTCAATCAATCAATATAAAAAGATTAGTCCTGTCATATGCAGGATGAGCATACATTATTCATGTTCTTATTTTGTTTCTGTCTATTTTGATATTAAACCCTGCAGCGCTCTGTTCCTGGCTATGTACATTGTCCTTGCCTGCTGTCCTACCGTTCGTAGGAAGTATCCTGGAAATGTTGTTGCACTGGCGGTGTTTGTGAGTTTCTTATTTATTCTCTTCTCTCAGTTTTTCTCATAAGTTAATCTTTCAACCATCTTATGTAAAAGGGTACTGGATTTTCAGCAATTTCATTTCAAGTTTGGAAATATTTAACGTGTAATAACCTATGAAGTCATTTTGATTAGGGTATTTGTGTTTTTTTTCTCCAAGAGAATTTCAAGACTAATATGGCCGTTGAGATGAAACGACTGATTTAATTAAGGGCAAATGTTTGAATACCACATAGAGATAAAGTATTTTGTGTAAAGAAGTGTTTGTATGATGTCATGATATAATTTTTGACTGAATCATATCAGAATTAGGAACCGGTTTATTTATAAATGAGGTAATAGCATTTTTAATGTGCATAATTTTGATACCAATATGTCTTATTATTCTTTCCTTGTCCTTACCATCCATTTATCATTTTACTCTTTAGACCCTCTGTCTATCTTATATGGCTGGAACAATTTCAAGGTAAGAATATGTTATGTAATCCTGTATGTTAATTTCAATATAATGCTGAACCCACATTGAGTACAAAAGCAGGAATACAATGTATGTTTACTGGATTATTTTGTGGAAAAGGCAATTTGTTAAAGAAAAATCACCATATACAATACCAGGGGGTTGTTTCACAAAGACTAAGACCAACTTTAAGTTAGACTTAACTATGGCAGGCATTCATGCCACTGGTTGCTCCCACCATTGGTCTCTCAATTATGATCTTTAAGTAACATCTTTTCCTTAAATAATGAACTATCAAAAAAGGTAAATTCTATAGATTTGTGACCATGATTTGTTTGTCCCTTTCGAAATCAGTGCCAGGAATGCTCAGAGAAACTAGTGGCAGGAACAGCCTGCCATAGTTAAGTCAAACTTAAAGTTGATCTTAGTCTTTGTGAAACACCCCCCAGACATTGTGATTAGAATATTTGTGTACTTTATTGTTTCTCTATTTGGTCTGTGGAAAGTGTAGATTGCCTATGAAGGAGTAATGTTTTAGACTAAAAATTGCACAAGTAGTAAGAGGTTCTCTGATGTAATGAATAAAAGAGCTTGATTTTTATGCCTCCGTCCACCGAAGGTGGTGCCGGAGGCATCATGTTTTCGGGTTGTCCGTCCGTACGTCCGTCCGTCCGTCCGTCCGTACGTCCATCCCGTTTGACCGTTATCACAATATCTCAAGAACCATTTAAGATTTAAACTTAAGACTCGGGAATAGTATTTATCACCATAGGAAGACGATCTGATTAGATTTTGGAGTACGTAGGTCAAAGGTCACAGGTCACAGAGGTCAACTTATGAAATTCCTTGTATTGAGTTTGTTAGCGCGATATCTCAAGAACCATTTGAGATTTAAACTTCAAACTTAAGGATAGTATGTATCACCATAGGAAGACGATCTGATTAGATTTTGGAGCACGTATGTCAAAGGTCAAGGGTCACAGAGGTCAACTTATGAAATTCCATACATTGAGATTGTTATCATGATATCTCAAGAACCACTGGAGATTTAAACTTCAAACTTAGTGATAGTGTGTATCACTATATGAAAACAATCTGATTAGATTTTGGAGCACGTAGGTCAAAGGTCAAAGGTCACAGGGCTCATTATGTATGCAAAAACAGCTTGTGATCGCGTTATCTGAACAACCGATTGATGGATTCCTGCCAAACTTTGGTCATGTATGTATCTTGCAGAGCTGATGAACTGATTAGATTTTGGGGTCACGAGGTCAAAGGTCACAGGGCTCATTATGTATGCAAAAACAGCTTGTGATCGCGTTATCTGAAGAACCGATTGATGGATTCCTGCCAAACTTTGGTCATGTATGTATCTTGCAAAGGCCAATGAACTGATTAGATTTTGGGGTCACGAGGTCAAAGGTCACAGCGCACATTGTGTATGCAAAAACAGCTCGTGATCGCCTTATCTCAAGAACCGATTGATGGATTCCTGCCAAACTTAGGTCATGTATGTTACTTGCAGAGCTGATGAACTGATTAGATTTTGGGGTCATGAGGTAAAGGTCAAGGTCATGCGGCTCATTATGTATGCAAAAATAGCTTGTGATCGTATTATCATTAGAACAGATTGATGGATTCCTGCCAAACTTAGATCATTTATGTATCTTGCAGAGCCAATGAATGGTTCATAAGATCAAAGGTCATGGGCTCATTATGTATGCAAAAATAGCTTGTGGACGCATTCTCATTAGAACTGACAGATGGATTACTATTTAACTCAGGAAATCTTGCAGAGCCAATGAACTGAGTAGATTTTAGGGTCATGAGGTCAAAGATCAAAGGGTCATATATGTATATGAGAAATTGCTTGTAATCACGATATTCTGAGAACATGTTAATGGATTACAATTGAACTTGAATTTGAAAAATTTCTTCCGTTTCGGTTTGTAAAATTGCTCTATGACGGAGGCATCATTTTCGACTGCGCGCAGTCGAATTCCATCTAGTTTTTTTCTTTCTTCAAGATTCTAATTTTAGGAAGCCGTGTTTTCACATCCATGTTTATTCATTCCTTTGTTATTGTAGCTACTATGGGGACAATGCTGGTCAGTCAGTCTTGGTCTGTATGGGTATCTGTGCGGTGAGTACATCTTTCTTTCCAACGTTATTCCAAAGTCAAGAGTATTTCTGTATCTATGATTGTATCATGTAGAAGTCAAACCAGAGCATTATAAAATCATTTATATACAATGTACCTCTCTTTAGTATCAGAAAAGGTTGATCATCTAGCATATAAGTATTGGTGTGTACTGCAAGGTTCTGGAATCATCAAAATAATAAGAAATTTGGCCCAGTCTTCGTAAAGTTACAAGCACTGTACACAGAAAGATGTATATGGGACTACGCACACGTGCGTTTATCTCTCACACACCAATAGATAAACTAATTTACCAAATATATCAATTAGTAGGCGGTTTCCCGGCAAATTTTTTATCATCATGTATTATTCAAAACATACTCTTTCACATGATTGGTAATAAGAGCTTCCATTTCATTTTTTGAAATTGGGGCGTTTCCAATACTGGTCTTTACCTTTAAAAGAGTACCTTACACAATTTCCAGCGAATATGATAATAATGTTTGACTATTTTTTTTGTTTTTTCGCTTGCAGGGAGTGACCCTTGGTGTGAGCCTGTTTGCCATCCAGACCCGGTTTGATTTCACCTCCTGTGGGGGATTTCTCTTTGTGTTCAGTCTCTCTCTATTCCTCTTTGGGTTCATTGCCATCTTCACTCGCAGCAGCGTAAGTCATTTGCCTCTTCTTCTTAAAGTGACTCGCTAACATTTGTTGAAGGTTGATGAACAAATTGTGTCATTTTTGTATGAAATGTTACCTTTTATATTCCTTCTACTGTACTAACCCTCTAACATGCAAAAAATCCTGAAAAAATTCTCAAACCACAAAGAAATTGATGGTTTTCTTTGAAGGTGTCTAACAGTAAATTCTCCCAACCATTTTTCCACGAAAATAAGACATAAGACAGGCTTTTAAAAATCTGTCAACACTTCAATGTTTGAAATGGTATATAGAGCCAATTCATTGCCTTGTGACGATTTACATTCACCTAAAATGTAATTAAATTGTAATGTTTTAGTTGGGAGAATTAAGGAATCGATCATATCAGATTTTCCCCATTTTTATCATTAATAATGTTTTTTTTTTACTCCAACTTTCAGATTATTTTTAATCGTACATCTATCATTGAAGGCACTACCTTTGCACCATTTTCTCTCATCTTAACAATGTTAACAAGTCCCTTTAAAGTGTATTCTTGAAAGATGTCTTGTATTTGTCATTTTTCAACTGATCTGTTGGAATATATATTTTTTTTAAGAGAAATGGAAGTTGCATTAGTGAATGTGATGGCATTTATTAGAATACATGAATAGTTGGCAGAAAGATGGAAAGGTGGAATGATCATAAGTTGTTTCATAATTATATTTAAAACTTCAATTTGTGTGGCATATGAACACATATAATTTGATAAGTACTTAGCTTTGGCTGCACTGTATTTAGGTTTGTGAAGAGTACGCTCATTATATTCACTGCTCTTATTGCTTTTGTGATTTTATTACATAAGAGATTTTCTATTTTTGCTACAGATCCTCTACACAGTTTATGCTTGGCTGGCAGCTTTGCTTTTTACATTGGTAAGTCAATGACAATGTGTGATGATTGATCATTATTTGTGTTTAATTGTTTAGTGTTGGATAGTCCTTTTTTAGTACAACACCTTCCAATAAGATATAATCTTTATGAAGTTGGATCTCTGATTTATATTTATTGGAAAATCAACATCAAGGGATAAAAGGATGTAACAGGATAGCACCTGAATCTTTTATATTATTGAATTTTTCATACTTGTGGTCGTTGTAATCATCAGTACTACTAATATGAAAGAGTTGATATCAATCGTAACTTAATTGCGATTGATATCAATCGTAACTATGTACATAAGAGATAGGAGACTGCAAACTTGCGATTGATTGAAGGACTTATGATTGTTTTGGATCGATCATAACTCTTTGTAAGACGGGGGCCCAGTTCTATTATCAACTGATTTAAAAACCTCCACTATCGCTATATCGCTGACTTGATCCTGTCACAAGTTACACATTTTTGTTTTACCCTTTGTCATCCCGCACAGTTCCTAGCATACGACACCCAGCTGCTGATCGGTGGGCGCCGTTATGAGCTGTCTCCGGAAGAATACATATTCGGTGCCATGAACCTGTACGTGGACATAGTCTACCTCTTCCTCATCATCCTTGCCTGCTTTGGTGGGGGGAAGTGATCTTAGGAACTGGCTCTCTCTCCCTCCTCTCTCCCTCTCTCTCTCTCTCTCTCTCTCTCTCTCTCTCTCTGTAGAGCCATTATCCTATCCATGATTGGAGAGATTAAGTGGTCATGTGACCTGTTTAGCTGATCAGGTGATGATGCTCCATGGTAAACAGCACATGGCTGGCTGATTTAAACTGTTGATTGGCAAATATCTTTTCACATTTACACGCATTTAATCACACAAAAAGACTTATTGAGAATGTAGTGACTTTGGAATAGTGTAAAGTCAATCATCGGTATAATACATCTAGCATTAGAAGTATAGAACCCAACAGGGAATGCGAAAAGCAAAGAGGGAAAAGGCGATTTTGCATTTTGGAACTGTGTATTACAATAATTTGATTCTAAAAAAAGGCGTTCCTTTGTATATACTCATCTTATTCATTTCATCCAGATTTATAGGGAAATTAAGTTTGGATTTATACTTATTTCATGTTGCATGGTTAGGAAAATTCATGTACAATATTAGACAGTACCATTTGTAAGATCCGACAAATTTCTTCTCCTATATTTATGTTTCCCCTAAACAAATTCACTGCTATACACCCCATGTATAAGGATTGAAGAAAATATATACACCAGTATATCAATATCTCGAAAGCAAAATAATTGCATGATCAATTCCATTCATCATACCAGTTACATATGCACCTACACTGTCTATCAAAAACATGTACTATAGAATACATTTATATACTAGTATATTATATTTTCTTTTTTATATGTAGAATTATATCATTCATGTTCATTTTATTGCCAATATAATTCATGTTTGTTGTTGTGTGTTGATAGGGTAAAGGTATTTAGTGTCATGTTCAGCTATCTAAGGGAGGCTTTCTTGTTCAAGTAAACAATTATATATGTGTAAATATAGATAATAGGTAATCTTATTTGGGGCTACGCAATTCCAACAGAAATTGTATAGGCTAGTATGTTGTATGGGTTTTCAAGAGAATAATAGGAATTAAGTGGAAAGAATAATATGCTTTCGCAAACCAATAGAAAAGGCAAAATAGATAATGCATAGAAATGGAGAGAAAAGGGATATTGAAAATGTTATTTGATATCATTATCCTAAAAGAAGTGTATTCATATTTATACAGGCGAGAAGTATGCTGCACTTCATAGCTGCTTTAAGAAAAGTCAAAGATCATCTATAGTTCCTTTGCATTTTTCATTTGTCAATACCAATTGCTAAGAAATGGGAAGAATTAAATATATTTACGAAAGAAATATAATCTGCATTTTAAAACAATATCTGACAATTACAGACTACACCTTACCATGCCTATCTACCATTATAGGCATACCTCTGTGATGAAAATGTAAAAGATATATGAAATTAATGATATTGTTACCTTTTATTGTAACCAATGCCTTAAAAAAAACTCTTTTGATAAATCAAGATTGAAATACAAATGGACTGAAGTCTTTTGGAGCTGTCTATTTTGTAGATCTGTATAGTTTTGTAATATACAAGTTGTGTAAGGTTATCGAGATGTATACATGTGATAAACCGTAGCTGCATGTGTTAATAATACTTGCACTATAATATGTGAGTGATCATGATACTGTGCTAGGTAGTATAGTGGAGAGTTTTCAATCTTTCTTTTAAATGTACATTGCAGATTCCTAATTTCAAAATTGATACATTCTATACTTGAGAATCATACATTCATACTTGAATATTGTTGTACATGTATATCTATGTTTTTTGGGAATGTTGTGTATTCCTTGAAATCATATGCTAGAACGCCGTATGGCAGCCGTGCTAAAGCCAGGGTAATAATCGGGAGCGCCAGGAGGGTCAAATCTGACTGACATGAGCGCTATACAAGAACCTACTATTATTATTTATTATTATA
>JAVYIG010017760.1:0-24365 GCA_035222895.1 Strongylocentrotus droebachiensis | reverse complement strand
CTGATTGAGTTCTAATACCCAAACACATTGGCTGACACTACAGACAGTCACATGTTTCTGAAAATCTTCTTTGTGTGAGATGGCCTACATGTTACATGAGTATATATCTGAAAGTTGTGTAGCATTGATTTTTGGAGACAGTATTGCTTCAATACTTTTTGGCCCCATCCCAGTATACTTTCCCTCAGTGTAGAAGGGTTTTTGCTTGAACTCTGGCATATTTATCTGTACATTTGCTTCTTATTTGCATCATTATTTCAATTATAAATACATTAGTATTATTTTTATGTGAAACATGTTTAAGTGCATTACTTGAATTCTGCATTGCAATGCAAGGTATGCATGTTGAGGGAGAACTGTTCCGACGGTAGCAACATAAGTTTAATAACAAAATAAGATATTGGTATTTAAAACAAAATTAAATAGCAGCATGATTTATTATTTTTTATTATTTTTTATAGTTTAAGACTGAGGACCAAATTTTGACAAACATTTACTGCCATATTACTTTTATGACTTCATTAAAAAATATGTTGACATTTTCCAGTTAACGGTTAATAATAAAAAAGCTGGTAGCTTTACATGTATAGTTACAGTACATGCAAAAATGTATTGTAAATGTTTTGATACAGGGTGCATTAAAACATTTACATGTACATGTAGCTACATGTACATGTACATGTATGGTGCAATTCCATGGTATTAGAATGGAAGTAAACAAAGGGATAAAAGGATTGAAAACAGTTTCTTGTTTAGGGATGATAGCTTTTTGAATATGTAACCTCATTATGCCAGTATTAGCCAGTTAAATATTCTCTGATACATGTAGTTACATGTATCAGAGAACCTGAATAATGTATCTTCTCAGTAAGTCAAAAGAGTTTCTGATGAAAAGCAAATCAAATGTACATGTACAGAACATGTAGTATGCTATAGTAGATTAATGCTTTTAATGCCTTTGAGATAGAAATGTGTGTGCGTTGTTAGCGTGTTTATTCCTGAACACTTTTGTCTCTTTTGCTTTTTGCCTTTTGGAAATGGTCACAATTTTTTGGGTTTTTTGGTGGTATCAGGTATTTGTATATTGTATTTTGTTTTGAATTGTACACCTAAGTCTCAGACTACTTTTCATGGATTATCATTCTATACAGGAAAACCTTTTGTTTGTAGGACAGGACTAGTCTCTATTTTGGGTCTTGTATAAAATGTATACACAGACCCACATACAATGTAGTTTCAAAATGTATAGATGGGTCTTAATGCTGTTTCAATAAGATTTGCACTGAAGACAGTTTTGTGAGACTCTGCCCTGGTGCACATAGACCTCTAGAATTTTGCTGTTAAATTTGGGGTCTTATTCATGTATGTACCTGTGCAGTTGTGCTTGTATTGTAGAATGAGGATCGATCTAGAGGAAAAGCAGAATTCCTTCATTCTCGAGTTATTTATTCAAAAGGTTCGTCAATCGCTTCCACTTTCGGCAAAGTAGCGAATTGACCGTGAGCGGAAGATTGCATTTTGCAAGCTAGAACGATTTCAGGAACCAAATTTGAATCAATGTCGATGACATCTTTCTCAGTTCAGCCTTAGTTCATGTACAGGATCTCCAATGTTTACCCGCTGACTACTGAACCCTCTCATTCCTACACAATGCATACAGGAAACATCCGGTTCCTGTAGATGAAGGGTTAATGTATTGTACTCAGAAAAAGAGATTGATACAAAATTGAGTACAAGTACGTCCAATTTAAGTAACATAGAGAGCTGCTGTTAATCACTACTCTTTGTATCCATTTCTTCCTTGGAATCTTTAATCTCATACTTAATCTCATCCTTACTGTACAAAAAGACTTGTAGACTGTCAAAAAGCAAGAGATGGAAAATGTATGACATCCTTCAGGAAAGATCTGTGTATAATGGATTTAAAAACAAAAACACTCACTGCATATCATTTAATACACCCCCTGAGATATAAATGTAGAGTTGAAATGTATTTTTTACTTCGGAGATTCAAGTCCTACAGAAAAGTGTGTATATTTCATTTTTTTTAAATATAGAAATTCAGTACCGTTACCTCCATGCATGTTTTGTTTATGTACATGTTTGTATGAAAAGTAGACATTAGATGAATGATACTGTATATGTGTGGAAGCTCATACATACTCTTGTATTTTAATATTCATCAGTTCATTATACATGGGAAATGTACAATATCACTAGCCGCAGGGCACAACATACCCTTATGTGCTCGATGTTGAAACAGTGAAACGGTGATTGCCCATGTATTCTGCACGGCAGTTGGTGCTTGCTAATGTGCCTAATGAAGAGAAAATTGGTGCCCCTAATGTGCATAGAGCCCACGCAGACACTTTCGCTGTCCTATGAGTTAAAGCGACCTTTTACACCCACATACAGTAGCCTGATTGCGCAGACAATTTTCTTGTGTCCACCCCCCCTCCGGAGCCCAATTACCGGTAGGAAATACCAGTATCGTAAAGTCTATACGGAGTGCATGACATTTATAACATGCATTTTATATTTAGGATGAATGCATTGTCATAGTTGATAATACTTCTGGCGGAGGGAAAGATTGCCATTGAAGGTCAATTATTGGAATTGTAGTTCAAGGCAAAAAGATTTCCTGCTAATCAGACTCTCTCTCTCTCTAATTTTTTTCACTTTCACTTCCACTCATTTGTGTATGTTTGGTATCACAAGGCTAGATATGGAAGTGGACAACCATTGTCTTTTTACAATGTGTATACTGTACATGTAATGTATACTCTGCAGGATTATATAGAAGATAAAACAATGTATAGGCAAGAGCACGGTCTAGGATGCACGTATTATGATGGGAAGTTGGCAACCACATAAACGAAAGATGAGTAGGCTCTGTCTTCATAATTACAGCAAACATTTGGGTCCTGTAGACTGGATTGAATCTAATATTGTAGGCCTGTATGATGCAATCTAACAGATTTTGTAGTTTCTTTTCTTTGTCAAGAACATAAAACATCCTCATCGTGTACAAAACATGTACAGTATTTATGCGTTTAATGTGCCCTGTTTGTAATCTGTTTGTAAGAAACAAGAAAATGTACATGTATGTTGTCATACATAGCAACGCACAACTCATGCATAAGAATTTCTGAAGTCAAATACATTGACAAAGCCCTTGTTGTGTACATGTATGATAATGTTTGCGCAGGAAGTTAATATTTTCTATCTCCATTATTAACACAGTGTTGACTTACCTAGGCCTGAGACCTGTCTACGTACAATGTAGGCCCTACATACTATGCTATTTCGAATTTTGAATACTGTTGGCTGTAAAATTCAAGAGGGCAGGATTTGTGAAATGTAGGAGTAAAGATGTGGATCCTATAACTCTATAATCATGTGTACAGTCAAAATATATCTAGTCTCCTAGCTACTACAAATTCATCTTCATGAAGCTATGTGCAGAGTAGGTCTGTATTGTTTTAATTAACAGTTGATTAGTAGAAACAGTTGATTGGTATAGTGCGTAGTGCTTACAGTCATAGCATACATCTACCATACACTGTACAGCTTTCAAGGTCCCTGTATGAGGCATGCCACTCATACGCTAATGAATCATAGATTAAATGCACACCATAATTTCCCCCATGAATGCATACGTGGAATATGTTTACTGGTACTCAAAAATGGCAAAGTATGCTTTGTGATCTATTTGATAATTATTGAATGAATGTGAGCTTCAAGGGCTATGACCAACAAAAATGGATTGCCAAACACAAATCAAAGAATGATGAATTTGAGAGAGTACTTTGATAGAATGATATGATCTAGGATGACATACACTGTACCTACAATATTAAATGCAGGTCTGTTATTGTATGCTCTAGAACAGTCCTATACCATCAGGTATGCTGTTACAGGAAGAATACACGTATATCGGGCAGGGGCAGTTTCAAGGGGGTGGGGGCATTATCCCGTTTGCTTTTCCAAACTTACCAGAAACGTTGCTTGCCAGAGATTTTTGGAGATATTTCAACTCTTCTAAAACATGTGACAACATTTTGTGTGGAGGGGGGGGGGGGGGGGGGGAGGGGGACTTGTTTGAGAATTTTGAGAGATGCCGCCCCCTTCCCCTTCACCCTTCCTCTCCCATCCCTGTATGCGATCAAGCACATGCCTATACAGTATATACCCAACCTCCTGCTTGTAACTCAAGACTAGCAACCAGTGGGTGAAAATGGTTGACGGAGCATGAATTCGCATTTCCGCTGAGACGGGATAGCCAGGGAGGAGCGATGACACGGCTTCTTAGAAACACAACCCATGACATCGCTTGAGAAACAGGATTGATGGCCACTGTGTGCATCATGTCTTCCCTCTCAATATCAATTCATATCTTTACTTCAATAAATCCAAAATCAGTGTGTACAGGTCTACTGGTACTGGGTATGGGAGGCACAAAAATATGCTGGTATTCTTGTTTATGCACAGCAATATACATGTACACTGTACTCTATTGAAACAGAATACCAAAGTTGTAGATGTACATGTATGTGCATCTTGTTGGCCTAAATGTACTTTTCGTTATGTATTTCATTACCTTGTTTGTCAATTAATATTACAGCTTGTCATCATTAATAGGATGCCCTGCTTGTGTGTACACAGTGGGATATTAACATTTCATTATACGATTGTCAACGATAAGCATAAACTTCACTGCAGGGAGGATTAAAGTACCTGTTGGCCCCTACATACTGTATGTAGTTTGAGCATGATACTTGATACCTTACGAAGATTCTGATTTGGTTCTGATTTGTAATTATCAGTAATTGGTCTGTTGAGAGCCATTAACTCTGTATCAAGGTATTTGACATGTTTCACATTTCATTGTTGTTTTGGTTCAAATTGAAGAATAGAGAGTTTTTTTTTTTTTTTTGGGGGGGGGGGGGGGTGCAAGAGAGTGTAGTTAAGCATTCTTCTATTACTTCACTGTACATATATCATGTTGCCTATGATTATGTATTAAAAAAGAAAGGGATAAATAGTGAACCAGCACATCAAATGCTATCGTGCACAAATCATCCTTCAACTATGCCCCATCCCTTGGCTCATCTCTCTCTATCTCTCTCTCTCTCTCCCCTCCAATCGCTTCTTGGTTAATATTGCCAGTGGGTTATTATTGCTTGCAATGCTAATTGCCTTATGAGGTTTTCAACCCTTAAATAGCCTCTGCTCCATTTGCCCTCCGAGCTACAACCAACCTCCACTCCTCGACCCTACCCTACCATATGCTCTCCCTCTCATTCTACACGTTGCTCCTGCTCTCTGTCCGTTACTCCTGTTCTCTCTCCCCTCGTCTCCAGCAACCACAGGCATGATAGTGAATTGGAAATATAGATGATAAGAGGTCACTTTGTGAATAATGTATTTGGGATTGGAGCTCACGCTATGCGCTGCCATTTTTTGGAGTGCTCTTGACTGTAACCCACGGCTCTCAGTAATGTCACTCAGTAATGTGCAGTGACAGCCAGGCGCTATGATGGAGTACCTTAGGCATACATGAATGTTATTTACATGTACATTACCTATTCCTTAAAGTAAACTCTTACCTGTATCTACAAAGACATGTATTTGTATCAAGATCAATCTATTCCTGATGTACATGTAGGCCTGCAGTTGTAGGGGCTTCATGTATTTCTACAGCCAATATTACTGTACAGTCACATATTTCTATAGTGACCACCGAAAGGAAACAGCAAAATAAATCTGCAGTACGTAACATTGTATGTAAATATAAATTCTACCTTCCTTCCTTTTAGAGCTGAATATAATGATTTCAAACCGAAACTAAGTAAGATGCCTATACTGAAAGAACCCACATGTACATGTACATAACAGTCAACAAGCTATCATTTCCCGCTATTAATTTCAAGTGTATGTTTAATGAAAATGGGTCATCAAATGCAATGATCATTTGCTTCATATTATACTGATATATCACTTTGTTTGTACTCGCATATTGTGCACATTAACAGTTCGTTTTTTATTTATCATCATACATAGATACTACAAGCCTTTAAATTAGTTTGAATAGACTGGCGACATGAAAATGTGTTGTACGAGAGATCCCTTTTCGCCTTAATTTGCCTAAAAAAACAGATGCCAATTTTCCAGATCAGCTAGCCGGGTTGTGTAAGTTGCAGATAATCACTGCTGCTGCTGCTGTTGTGTTTAGTGAACACAGATTGTAATAACATCCCAGCAGGGAGGGTCTTTCCTCTGTCGTCTCCTCGGGGCTTGCGAGACATTTCAATATCGCTTCTGAGCGCAAAACCCGACATGATTTTTTGCTGACAACATGTACATGTACATCTACCCAGCCCCTGTAGGGTAAAGCCATTGGGAGATGGTATAGGCAGACAGGCGAGGGAGGCACGGATTCCCACTCATTCATTTCGGCTGTGGTTTATCGTCCGTCCCATCAAAACCTCCTGGCTATTTAAAAGCTGTGAGCTTTAGCAGAGTCTTCCATCTATGAGACTCCCTGATGACCTGCACTTCTGTTTAAAGTCAGCTTCTTATCTGTTGCCATGGTGACTGGCATGTTGGCCAGATCCCTGTGCGTCAGATGATTTATGGCACACCTACGAGATACATGTTCTAACTTTATATATCCAGCGTTGGGATACTTGTGAAGCCTTACACGTACATCGCAATTTGCATCATTTACATTGTAAGGTTCATTAGGTAGCCCAGATTGGTACGCTGACATTTTACTGTAGGTAACCGGTGCACATTAAACTGAATCACAAAAAGGCACGAACCTGAATTCAATAGTTTGGGTATTCAGTGCAGTGGCTACTCATTATAGGGAGGAACATACATACAGTATTTCATGAAAAGATGATTATTTTACAACTCTCTGAGGAGATCCCCCCAAAACAGTGGATACCTACAAGGCAACAGTGATTCACGTGTGTTAGTGGTGTAGTCAAATCAATCTTGCATAGGCCACACAAAGAAATATTGACAGGTTGTCTTTGAAAACAGTGTGAAGACTAAAATCTGTACCACATTTTTGGGGTTATTATTGTACCTTATTCAATATGTACATGTACATGTATCTATACAGCATTGGTAATTACAAGAACCGGACAAATATTCTAAATTTCTTGTAAACTTTATTCTCAAAATGTATATTCATAGTTTCATACAATTGAAATCATTGGGAACCCCCCTCTCTAAAAATCCTTTACTTTAATGTACTTTATATGGAACTCTGATGCCTTGGAAACAAATCAAGTGGTCCCTGGATGATCTGTACAGGTTCTAGATTATATCTTGGGAGGAAATTTAAATGGAATTCAGTTGACTGTGTAGACGGGCAGCCTACAGTACAAGATAGCCATGAAATCGTCAGCGTTTCTTCAGCTCCTTTAATCGATAAGGTGAAGGGAAGGGAAATGTGATTAGGAAGAAGGAACTGATGAGCACAGGATGTTTGAGGAAATGCAGTTTTCTTCTTCAATAGTTTATGATGGCATTTTGATATCCATACAGCAACTTCCATCTACATGTACATGTACGCACATCCAATGTACATCACACATGATATAGCCATACCCGAGTTACCTACGAAGCGAACCCATGATGAATAATGATATTCTAGGTAGGTGCTATATCGGTGAGTTTCGGGGGGGGGGGGGGGGGTAGAGCAGCGAGCCCCAAAGATTTAATATCGTTCTATCTTTGTCCTCGCATTTGGCTTGTTCCGTAGGTCTGGCTGTCGGCTCTATTTAGGTATGTGGGTTTCAAGGCTATACGTTGAATACGGATGTCTGTTGCGCTCCAATTGTGTTGACATTTAGAGTGAACTGTTGTTGATTTGTTGAGAGAGCCTTATCTGCGGAACGAAAGACCCGTAAGGTGATAATGGTGCTTCCAGTAAATCACGACTGTCCTACATGTATATTCCCCCTAACCATGCAAATCTATTTGTAGTACAGATGCAGCCAGTGAGGTACATTGATTTTTATGTATTTACACTTGGTGGAGACGTCTACTCTTGTCATGAAGCAGTTTGAATTGAGATGCGATGAAACTGTCCGAAGTAATTGTTCAGTGTCCTAAACAAACATTAATAATTTAATATTCTCTAAATTCTACTATATATTTGGTATTGATTTTGGTGGCACACATAACAAATTATCAACTTCTTATTCTTATGTTTTAAATGTAATATTGCTCGATGTTCCAATAGTCCCATCTAATGACGTGAGTAAAAGGGGGTTCATTAGAACCATTGGTTAGTACATACCGGTAGTTTAAAATCATTCTTAGTCACACTGTCTTTGATTTACATAATTCTGGCAAATCATAATCCAACATCGTTTAAGAACAAAGAACAAAATCATTTGATACACCACCTTATACACCACCTGTACATGTACATGTCATACTAGGTTTATTGACAGTATGATACACTTTGCATACAAGCTGCATATTTTTCCATTATTGATCTCAAAAGTGAGATTTCCTGTTTGGAGTGCAGCAAGGAGTCGGTGTTGACCATGCACGTGTGACCTTACGCTGTCACACGCATGTGTATAAGGTGTGGCCAATTCGGTTAATCAAATTACACTCTAATACATTGTATACCCACACACACAAGGCATTTACATAGGCCATCCGGATTTACACCATGTCAAAGTTTTTGCTCCTGATTCACAGCCTTCTATTTTCATCCCAAAACTGTCTGGATACAAGTGCTAAATGCGATATATTTGATACCCCACAAAAACAAACTCCTACTGTATGCATTACATGTGTGTTGAAGGATTTAGGATAAAACGGTGCTGATATTAGAGGGATATTCCTTATCGTCCAATCTTGTAAAGAGCTGATGTGATTGGGGTCTGAATAGGTAGACTAATCAAATGTCATCTGAGGTGAAGTTGTGCTAGTCTCCTCACAAAGGCACTTGAGAATTGAAACTGTTACGGTATCTGGCAGGCCTTACAAAATGATCCTTAGAATCTTTAGGCTTGCTACTTGCATGTACATGTACCGTACGTGTACCGGTACAGTACCGGTATGTTTGATGCCCGTCATGAGTTCTAATTTTCCAAACAACTCCTGAGGCTCTTCGCAGACTCTAGTCACAGACATGTACTGTACACTGTAAACATGTACATGTGGCATAGGATGTTTCTGCTTGATTGCAAGTTCTCATAGTGTACAATCTTCAGTGTTATTACATTCTTGTATGTGATATCATTGAAGAATTAGAGGAGGAGAGAGGAAGGGGGATTGACCATCACAAATAGCAGATTTCTGTTTTATATGAAAGATAAAAGTCTTCAATGTCTTTGATTAAGGGAGATGAAAGGGGCAGGGGGCCGTTAAACAGCAGTATATGGTCTTACATGTAGGAGGAGGGCGTTTTCCCATCTGTTATCTTCTTGGTCTGACACGGGTGTCGTTGTCATAATGATGAATGTAACTTTTCTATCCTGATCCTTTTGAAAGGCTCTCCTCCGAGAGTATTGGCAGATGGATCCCCTTTTCTCTCTCCCCATCCTTCAAGCAAAGACAGGAAATGAAAAGGGCATAATGCTTCAAAGCATATATCTTCCTTTACTGTTGGTATACCCCCCTTCAGACTTTCAAAATTTATTGTATAGCTAAACCGTATAGCTATATGATCAGTAAAATTTCTTTCCAAACATAGTCTTTAGTTAATGTCATGTAAAAAAAAAAAAGTTTATCAAAACATAGTGCTGAACATTATTTCTTTAAAAAACGTCAATAAAGAATCAGGGTTCATCACTTAGATGTGAACATCATGATAACTTTAAAGTATATTAGGCGGGGCGCATCGTGAGTGCACATGGATATGACCAACCAAGTAAACCAATGTTAATTATTTTGTATGGTTAAGCAATGCTTGGGACATGAGCAGTTATGGATATGATGTGAGTGAACTCCCAAAACTAGTTTGTTCTTTTGATGTTCCCCTCTAC
Source organism: Strongylocentrotus droebachiensis (assembly GCA_035222895.1). Lineage (NCBI taxonomy): Eukaryota > Metazoa > Echinodermata > Echinoidea > Camarodonta > Strongylocentrotidae > Strongylocentrotus > Strongylocentrotus droebachiensis. Next base: position 14,343 of record JAVYIG010017760.1, on the reverse strand, counting down.
AATATTCCTATCCCGTGTGTATGCCTCTTTCGCCTTACACTGATTTTTTTTGTATAGGCACTTCTTTAAATGAATTAGGTATTAATTTCTGTTTGTGTGAATGCTCCCTGTCTTCCTCAGGGTGGACATGAGCATATACGCATTATGGATTCATAATCTGCTTATTCTGTCTGTCTGCAATGTGCGAATCTCATGGGGGTGGAACATCCATCTCTCTCAAGTCTCAACCCTGTCCTTCTTCTTTTCTCTCTTTCTCTTTCTTTCCTTCTTTCTTTCCTCTTAAAAGTATGCCTGTGGAAATGTGAGCTGCAAGATGAATTTTACCGTACTAAAAACACCACTCAATGGAGACACAAATATGGTCTTTACATGTTCATGAAATATTTGTTTATATAGGTACATGTACATATATGTACTTCAATATACTTTTTAGACAGGTGGTCTTTTTTATACAGACCATCACAGCATGTATGTGTACACAGTAGGGTAACAATTTGGCTTTTAATATCCAATATGTTCTGTTGTCTTTTATATGATAATATTCGGGTATATATACAGTGTGTTCGGGTATATGATCCTGTGTATTTCTACTTTGAATGTACAGTAGTGAAGTACATGTACATGTAGGTGTAATTATACAGTGTACATGGACACTCGACAGTCTTCTACATGTACATGTATGTGTCGTTTTTGTTTGGATTAGCAGATAGGTGTGAGAACCCTTCTGGCTCTCGAATAGATGGTGTACTGAGTTTAATCCAGTACTGACCGGTGCATTTGGCAGAGCCTCACCTAAAACAGGTGTGGTAGCAATATCTATCATAATATTACAAAAGGATGATCCTGCAATGATCTGTGGTCAGTTAGCATGGTTTTAACCAATTATGTACATATATTCATGAAATACATGGTATTATTGACAATGGATGCGCAGCTGAGTGGGAGCTGATCCTTGTTGATAGAATTGACATGTAGGTTTAGTTACCGACCATGTTTAAAAAGGGAAATCCATTCGTGATTCAGTAGATTAGTCGAATTGGGTCGATTTGACAAGGAAGTTCAATAGATTTTTTAAAATTTATCATACAAATTGATATGGAAAATCGTTTAATGCTGGCTATTTTGGTGAAACTATTGTTTATTTTTGTTTTTGGGGAGGTAATTAAGTTTGTGACCATTTCCAAAGGTAAATAGTAGCTTTATATAGGAATGTGCTTCAGAAATTTTCATACACTTTTTTTTCTTCTGTGCTGTATTTTTTAATATGTAATTAAAGTGTTGAATTTTAATCTGTATTGACAGATGTTTTTTTTTTTCCTTGCTCAGTCAAGTAGCCATTTTGTACTTACTAGTTTTCGAACACGAGCGCTTGTTTAGCATCTTTACGTATGCTCAAAATGCACATTATTTGCCGTTTATTTATTTATTTGTAAACCATATCTTTTGAAGGAAATATATACATTTCCGATTTTTTTTTTCTTCTCGCACTTCTCTTTGTTTTTCTGGAACCATTTGAATTTTAAATATTCAATTTATGTTTAGATGTTTAGTGACTATGTCTTGTATTTTTGATGTTTTAGACACCAAGTTTAAAAAAAAAAAGAAATGTACAAATGTGAGGTACACCTGTATTTAGCCATACTATGGAAATTGATAAACATTTTACTGTCATTTATGAAAAATGTAGCATATAGTGTGTCTATTGTTAATATTTGGAATTATTTTGGAATGTATAAAATGCAGTAGAAGAAGAAATCGCTGTCGAGTTGTGTTCACTATCACATATTTCAGTTACATTGCACCAGGGACTCGTTTCCTTGATTGCACTATTGTGAAATATGGGATTGTGTTCTTTTTCTTCTTGAATAAGTTACCTATGTGTGTACAAAAATAATAAAAAACAAAGTGTGTAAAAGTTGACTTTAATGTGTGTATGATAATTTATGTTTTCATTTAAGGACTGGACACGCCTTCAATAAAATCAGATATTCAGTAGAGTAATTATCATTTTGAAATTGGAGTTTCATTTCTTGTCGAGTTGAAAGGTGCAGCATACGAGGGTTGAAAAGGTGTGGTGTGTGTGAACACATGGTATGATCAATCATATAGATGATATATATTTGTTCATTTTAATATTTTTCATAAAAAAAGAGCTTTCACAGCTTTCAAGAGCAAAACATGTTTTGGTGTAGGATAAATGTAAATGGTTAAAGTCCCTCTGCACTAGTTTGGCATGGAGGGATTAGACCTCCCTGCATGGTTACTGACAGGTTGTTATCTCATCAAATCAGCTCCAATTAACATAAGAAAAAGAGGATTATGGGGGACCAATGGTCACCGATTAGGCATTGTTTGCTATATAGAGGGCGCAAGTAGCTATAAGTAGTGCAGTGGGGCTTTGATATTTTTCATATAAGAACTTTCATAATAGAACGGCAAAACACGTTTTGGTGTAGTATAAATGTGATTAGTTAAAAGTATACCCCTTTTATTTTCTCTCGCCCAGTTTTGGGGGTTTCTGATCACATTCAAAATTACAATTTGCCCCATCTTCATATTGGGGTAAGGTAAAAAGACATAGGTAATGAAAAAAATAGATATAAAAGACTTTTATTTCTCATTTGCAACATCTCGTCATTTAATGACAAAAATGACAAAAATATGTGAAACAACAATACATGAATATAATTATTACACATATCAAAAGTATAAATTTTAAGGCTGACTATGAGTCTACACAGTCTACATTTTTCATTAAAATGGCATTTTCTCTTTTTACAGTTTTTAATAAGCTGTCCTTGACATTATGTATCAATATTTATTCTTAACTTTCAGTATAATTTCAAAATTAATAAGGAGGATGAATAATTTATATTAACCAAAAAACACAATCGGGACTAATTCCCAAATCTTCAGCATGGAATGTTACTTACATGATGAGATAAATCTATCTAAATGTAAGAATCTAGGCATAATTGAAATTTACATTTGCATATTTTCATTTTTATATAGTTTTGTATCTACATGTACATGCAACATATCGTGAGAGCAAAACAGACTTTTTAAATGAGCATGCATCTCCATTTGGTATTCAAAACATTCACACTTTGCTCACTAAAAATATTCCTACAGAATTCTTGTCTGCAATACAAATCTCTGAGTACACTTACATGTACAACATAATTTAGAATGCTGGACAATTCAAATTTACAGATTCAAATGAAACAAATTAGGTATATTTGTTATCGGTAGCAATCATACAGTTTGACATAGAGCATATTCAATGAATACGATTTCGAACATTTGTATACTGATAATTCATGCATCTACCTCCGTAACAGATAATTGAAGAAGGTGTTTAAGCTATACTTCATCTTTATTAAAACAGAGTGGAACCTCATTAAAAGGAATATGATTATTATGACCTCCCATTATAACAAGGTAATTTAACCTGTCCCATTTTTTATATTTTTTTTATAGCTCCAATATAAACACAGTTTTGTTGTAGCATGGTAATTTTACTGGTATCAAGTCCTGGGATTATGATTATTATCATTATGTTTTTAGCCCGGATATAACAGATTCATTACAACATCAAGTTTAACGATCCAAATTCCTCTCTACTTCTTTGTACTTTAAAGTGCACCAATCACCAAAGCATGTTTTGCTCTAGATGCAAGGTGTTCCATGTCACTGTACTGCAGTCAAACTATGAGCTTCAAACATATCGTCTACAGAGAGATATTGCAGTTTAAATACACCCCCAGTGAACCGTAAAACGACTTGTTTAGTAGACTACTCAACACACGCTTACAAACTTGCATAGAATAGGGTGCACACAAGTGCGAGCCCTACAGTTCATTTTTAACATGTTTGAACTAATGATGTACAAGGTGAAACAGATTTTTGTTTCCTTCTTTTTTTGGTCATCTCTTGAGCTACTGAAACACTAAGACCTTCAGGTATGAGGAAACTTTCATGAACAAAATTTGAAACTGCTTGACATTAAATAACTAAAGGTAAGTTTCAGGGGGGGGGGGGGGGGGGAATCTCCTTGTTTTTCATGTCTTTGCTTTCTGGATGCATGAACCTGTCCAAGTAAAAAAAAAATAATGGTACATTCAGTGGTAAGTTACAATTTTCACCAAAGTGCCTGGCACATAAAATGTAGCTGAAAAGTAACAAAAAAACCAAATAAATGTCACAAAGTTTCACAAACAAAACAACAATTAAACTAGTCACCAACAGAATTGAAAAGATGATTTGTAAATACCTTTTTATAGTGCAGGAAATATGAATCACTAAATATTGACATTTAAATAAAAATAAAACACATTTTATTCAACCATTTACCAACACTGCCCAGATGTGAAGGGACATACATGTGTAGAAAGAGAGGGAGAGAGAGAAAGAGAGATAAAGAGAGACAAAGAGAGAGAGAGGAGAGGGGGCGATATCGGCCTACCCCCAGTTTGCCCCAATTGACAGATGGATAGTAATTGGTGTCAATAAGTGAGAGCAGGTATGACAGGAATTACTACTATTAACCTGTAAATTAAAAAAATGCTTTTAATCCTCCACTAACCTTTCCCAGGTGTGAGGAGTGGCAAGCCTAGCAACAAGGAAAGGGGAAACCCCCAACTTGCCCCATTTGACAAACGGCTAGTAATTGATGTCAACGGCTTGTGACAGATAAAGTGCCAAGTGCATCTGATTGCGCGTGGTTTGTTTATCAGCATGCAACACTTGGCTCTATTCCACAGATTATTTTCCATAACCAGGATTAGGCTTACAGTATAAGTTCAGAATGTTTTTGGAAAAGTTGTTTGTTTGCTCGATTGGACTGTACTTGTAGAAGTCGCCATGGCAACAGTCTAAATATACAAGTTCAGCAAGCGAGGTTGAAAATGAACGGCAATGAAAGGATGTTTTGATACCTGTAGGAGTAATGACATTGGGCGTATGGCAAATGTTTGAGTGTAGGATTATGAAGAGTGAAGTACGATCAGAACACACAAGACACAATGCATATTCTGTGTGAATAAAAGATCTTTGATGCGATTGAAAGACGGGCAATTTCCCTTTTATCTTAAGAGGATAGTTTTACAACAAAGTTCTGTAAAAACTAATAATCATAATGTACTTATTGCCTATTTGAACCGGCTGGCTCCAGCATTGAAGCCTCTAGGAATTAGAGAATTGAGTATTCTATGGATTGAACATAACAATAATAATAACACATGGACTATAACAATTCTCATGTTGCCTATGAGCTGTGACCTTTGACATAATATCAACAATTTTATCAGTACATATCTCTATAATGATGCTCTGTTCTTTAGAGATTGAACAAAATATGTGTTTTACAAAGTGCCAGGGATAGATATGAAATTAATAAATTCATATTTCTGTCTCCGTATCTCTTATAAATCAATGGAGGGAAGTGCAGTTGAAAACAAAATGCTTGTCAGCCAAATCACTATCTTTGGTGCCATATTAAGAATAATAGACAAAAGTAAATTTCAGTGAGCAGCAAAATATAAAAAACAAAACAAACAAACAAACAAAAACAAAATTATATTACACTTTCAGAAGGTGCAAGATACAAAATGAACGACAAAACCATAATGATTAACCCCTAACAAAAAGGGAAGCAATGATAACAAAAAAAAACATCACTTTCAGGAGGTGCTACATTCAGTTGTACATAATGGACAATACAACCACAATGCTAAATGCTTAAACAATATATAGGTTTTATATGCCACATGCTTCAGTGACAATAGATCTGCAGTCAATATCCTACGCTAAATGAATTCTTAATTTCAACCCTGGACCAGACACTATACCTAATCCTAAGCCTGAAACTAAAACCCATTTGTAACCCTAATCCTAACCTTACATCTTTGACAAAATAAATCCCTTGGCAACTGTTGCAGCAACATTTGTCAGAGCACCCTCAAAATATTTATACATAGTTTGCAGAAATACGCATTCTCTACAGAAAATAGGTATTTAAAGATTAAAGAGGCGTCGTGGTCTAGTAACCAGGCGGTGGAGCACATGGTTCGCAGTCCGAGTCCTGCCGCAGCACTAACGTCCTTTGGCAAGACATTAATCCAATCATCAATTATTTGCCTCTCTCCACCCAGGTGTTCTAAATGGGTAAAATAAATGTATTCCTTGAAGGCTTTTAGCACTTTAAGGTAGATGTGCTAAAGCCAAGTAATAATAATACTTTGTCGGCGCCTTGAGCATCCCCTTGGAAGGAGACATGCACAATTTGACAGTAAATGTAGCTATTACATACATGCCAACATTTGAAAATCAGAAATCTGTACAAATTATGCTATTTTCAAAAAAAGAGGAACAATGCTAACTCTCCTATTCAATACTACAGACAAATTTGTACAGGAAGAGGAACACCTGCATTAAAATAATAATTATCTTCTCCCAAAAAGAGGAATGTTCCTCTTTAATCTGAACAGTTGGCATGTATGCTATTATCATTATTATTATCTACATAGGCCACAATAGTGATACACATTCGTTGGCTTACCGTAATTTATAGAATACACAAGACCTCTTTCCTGGAGCATACAAAAGAGATGATAATATGGTTTGGACGTACACAAAATAATGGAGTACATGTATTAATACTGAGTTGATATTCTGTCTACATTGGCGTTAACACTTGTGACCAGTGGAGAGTCTTCAAAACAATAAATGCATGAAGGGGAAGGAAGGGAGACAGGGAAGAAAGAAAGAAGAATAGAAAAGAGAGAGAGCGAAAGAGGGAGAGAGAGAGATAGGGAGAGAGAGAGAGCAACAGAGGGAGAGAGCAAAAGAGGGAGAGAGAGCAACAGAGAGAGAAAGAGCAAGAGAGAGAGGGGGGGGGGGGGAGAGAGAGAGAAAAGAAGAGGGGGGGGGGGGGAGGACAGGATACAGCTGCTGGGATCTCTTTAGTAACTACAAAACTCTTGAAAGATCTTGCAAATATCAATGAAAAGATTTTTTCCTAGAAATAGCTAAGTATGTACAATAATATATATTGTTCAAACCTTTTTTACATAAACATATTAATCAAATCATCTCACAGCTCACAATCTTCAATCAAACTTAATATCCCTTTTTAAACTAACTTTGTAAATAGGTATACATATATTTAAAATAGGTTGAAAACTTAAATGCAAGTCTCTGTAATATTCCATGATCCTAGCATCAATATTCATGGATTTCCAGTTAAAAGTTACAATTTTGTAATAAGTTAATATAAATGTTGGGTGGCATATGCTGATTAAATCATGCACATGTATGTAGAAGCATTTATTAAAGAGTATTTTCGAAGCTTATACCCCATCCGTGGGGCAAGAGGTTAGCATGAATACATCACAAAGTGGGTTATTTTCTCCTACTGCACTTATTTGCTCCAGAATCCATGAGTTTCTTTCTTCTACAAATAAATCCAGAGCAATTAAAGCGATTAAATGCCATGGATTTCTTGCATCTCTTTCATGGACCACTAAAGATTGCGTGTGGGTCTTTAAAGGTGTGTAGAACTAACTTAACTGCAGAAAGAGGTCTCAAATACAGGCGATGCTTTCATAAAAATAAACCACACAGCTTCAGTTAATACCAAACTTTAAAACTGCAATGGCCTATAACCGATCATCATTTTTATCCTGCTAGAAACCAGTGCCAGCATTCCGTAATTCACGTTGTGTAGACTCCACAAAAAAATCATGACAAAAGATACTTTTTCGGGACTGAAAGGAGAGATAGAAACCCGTACTTCGCTTACTGTCATCAAATGGATAATTTTAGGCAATTGTATTGCATTTATTGCATTTTTAAAGGTGTCTACATTCTTACTCTGGAGTTGTTTTGAAGTCCATTTGGTCACAGATGGCTAACAGCATCGTCATGTAGGTTTACGACAAATAAAGAGAAAGCACTACGCCGACAGCAGCAATGATCACTGTTAATCCAATCAGAAGATAATAAGCCTGAGTTGAAGAAAAAAAAGAAAACAACATAATTTTAAGAGATTTCTAGCAAGTCTATCTAAAATTGCTTGACACATAACATTTGGCTTCAGTTTTGTTGATACAGCTCCTAATTTGGCTTCCTGATAGTTGGACTACTATGACATACATGCCAACATTTGAAAATCAGAAATCTGTACAAATTATGCTATTTTCAACAAAAAAAGAGGAACAATCCTAACTCTCCTATTCAATACTACAGACAAATTTGTACAGGAAGAGGAACACCTGCATTAAAATTATAATTATCTTCTCCCAAAAAGAGGAATGTTCCTCTTTAATCTGAACAGTTGGCATGTATGCTATGAGCCCACAGCCCCCTCCCCAATTTTCAAGGAGTCCAAAAGTGCCCCTTATCACTTCTGGGCGCCTTGCATAAAACTTAACATTGATTTTAACTTTGCCATCAATGGCAACGACCATTGTAACAGAGCTCAACAACCAATCAACATCAAGGTTTCCATGGTAGTTACCATTGATGGTAAAGTTACCATCAATGGTAAGTTTTATACAACGGGCCCTGATAAGTGTCACTCTTTTACCATCGCTTTTTGCTTCTACATGTTTCTCCCATTTCCTCTGACAAACTATTTCCTCCTAACAGTCATAAAACAGCCTCATTTAACTTCCCAGAATACTGTCACCGCCTGGGAGGGCATCAGGGCCAAGGTCCAGGGCAAAAGGGGCGCCACGCCCTACATCTACCAGGATAGACGGTGCCTCTTCTTCCTCTTTCCCCTTTTCAAAGCATAATTGGGTCCCATTCATACGCTACACTAACAAATCATACTTTATTGAAAGGGGCATCCTCATAAGCTAATAATGGTATCTTTAACTGTCTGGATGCAAGACTGGACTGTTAACCAATGTAAATTTCAAAAGACGGGGTACATCATAATCAACGTCAGAATGAAATTTTAAAACTCACTCTATTGCTATTTTTCTCTTCCTTCTCAGACTCGGACACGGTAGCCATATCTCCTACCATCCTCTGGTACATGGCTTTTTCAGACTTGACCTCCTTTTGCTGTTTCACGGAGAGCTTAGCAAGCTCTTGGTGAATGGTCTGCACAAAAGAAAACATAATTGGGTATTCAACAACTTCAAAACCATAATCTTTGAAAGCTTAGCAATCTCTTGGTGAATGGTCTGCACAAAAGAAAACATAATTTGGTATTCAGCAACTTCAAAACTGTTTGTCTTTGAAAGCTTAGCATGCTCTAGGTGAATGGACTGCAAAAACAGAAAGAAAATTTGGTATTTAGCAACTTCAAAGCCATAATCTTTGAAATCTTAGCATGCTCTTGGTGAATGGTCGGCACAAAATGAAACATAATTTGGTATTCAAGAAATTCAAAACTTTTCATCCTTGAAAACTTAGCAATCTCTTGGTTAATGGACTGCAAAAACAGAAACAAAATTTGGTATTTAGCAACTTCAAAGCCATAATCTTTGAAATCTTAGCATGCTCTTGGTGAATGGTCTGCACAAAATGAAACATAATTCGGTATTCAAGAAATTCAAAACTTTTCATCCTTGAAAACTTAGCAATCTCTTGGTGAATGGACTGCACAAACACAAACAGAAACATAATTAGGTTTTCAACATGTTCAAAGCTATAATCTTAGAAAGTGTAGCATGCTCTTGGTGAATGGACTGCACAAAATGAGACAAAATTTGGTATTTAGCAACTTTGAAACTATTCATCTTTGAAAACTTGGCTAGCTCCTGGTAAATGGACTGCAAAAACAGAAACATAATTTGGTATTCATCAACTTCAAAACTATTCATATTTGAAAACTTAGCAAGCTCTTGATAAATGGTCTCACAAACAAAAACAAGATTTGGGATTTGCCGACTTAAAAAACATGAACTTTGACAGCTTGGCACAAAAAGGAAAAGAATTTGGTGTTGGACAAGTTCAAAATCAGTATCTCTAATTCTTCAATGAAATTTGAATGGTTAAACCCCAGGATTAATTTCATAAAGGTATCATAATTACGAATTCACCAATATCACACTTTCTAGTTATTGATTTGTAGCTTTGCCAATACATAACATTTATTAGACCAATCATAACCTTCAGGAAGCCAATCATTATTTCATACCTTGTTTGCTGGTTCTATTGCTAAAGCCTTCTTGAGATACGTCTGAGCTTCTGTGAATTCCTGTTGGCCTGCTAGAACCTAGAGAATGAGGAGAGGATAGGACTTCAATTAAATAAATGACATAAATAAACAAACTTTTCAGCTATATTGTAAAAACTTTCTCTTTATTACTGAATGTCATTATTTGTGGAGCAAATCAGAGCTCGTTATCTTTTTTTTCACACACTTTATTCCCCTTCATATCTTGTTTACATTGTTTGAATTTGTCCATCTGTTCATTCTTGCATTCTATTCTTAAGGGTGCAAGACAAAAAGTTTCAGTGTGTCTGTATTCAGAGCTATTGTTAAATTGTGTAATACATGCATTTATCATATTCCCCTTTCTCTCTCTGTCTCCCCCTATCTATCTACCTCTCCATCTCTCCCTTTCTCTCCCCCCCCTCCCCCTCTCTCTCTCTCTCCCTTTCTCCCCCCCCCTCCCCCCTCCTCCTCCCCCGTCTCCCCCCCCTCTCTCTCTCTCCATCTCTCCCTTTCTCTCCCCCCCCTCCCCCTCTCTCTCTCTCTCCCTTTCTCCCCCCCCTCCCCCCTCCTCCTCCCCCGTCTCCCCCCCCTCTCTCTCTCTCTTTCTCTCTCATTACCTTGCCCTTCCTAAACAGTGCCTTCACATTGCTGGGGTCCTTCAATAAGACAGAGTTGCAAGACTGAAGAGCTGCTGAGAATGCATCCACCTGCAAACAGAACATATAATGAATTCATAAGAGAACATGCTATCACACATGTACATAATAATAATAATAATAATAATAATAACTATTTATTATACGGCGCTTTTCAGGAAGGCCCTATCAAAGCGCTTTACAGATATATATATTATTACCCTGTTCCTCGGATTCAGGCTTACCAACTTGCACATGCCAACTTTTCACAGCAAAAAAAAAAAGGAGGAATCTCTCATGGAAAAATGTGGATATTTATATACATTTTACAGCACAGTTTTCAGAAAAAAGAGACATCTAGGATTCAGAACATTATTTTGAAGGCCTAAAGAAGGAATATTTCCTTGAAAGGAAGGGTTGGCAGTTATGTGATAAAAGCACCGAAATGTGCAGCATTTCGAGGAAGGCATTCAACACCATATTAAAGCTTGATAATGAAATGTAATATGCCCAGACCTGCCAACCTCTGGAGTTCAAAAACTGTATTCTTTAGTGTCAAAAGTTGTATTTTACTGACAAAAGTTGTATTCTTGAAAATAAACACGGATTGTTACGCGGATCAATGCTTCTTACAGTTTCTACCTACAGGAAGAATTTTTTTTATTGATCATTGGTTGAATATGCATTATTTCGTCACAACTGGTGGGTTCGATGAACCAATAAACATCCCCAAATTGCCGATGTGAGATGCTTGTAGGATACTTTACAGGACAGAATGGACATTTTGCCATTGAAAATGGCGGACGCACACACAAAATATTAATTAAAAAAAAATTTAAAAAATTATTTTAAAAAAATTATTAAAAAAAAAAAAAAAAAAAAAAAAAAAAAAAAAAAAAATCATTTTTTTTTGTTTTTTGAAAATCGTATTTTATTAAGGAAAATCGTACTGTCGTATTTGCTTCTAAAAATCGTACTAAATACGACTAAATCGTACTGGTTGGCAGGTCTGTAATTTTATAATGCCTCTTTCATGATGCTAACTCTGATGCTAATAAGATAATCTACAAGGTATAATCATCCCACAACTATTCAAAATATAGAGAGTTGCAAATTTTGTGCACGATGAAAATAACTGCAACTTAAAGGCACAAGAGCTTCTGTTGTGTGCAGGTAGTATTTCAATAAAAGGAAAATAAAACTCAAATGTATTAATTAACAAATAGAGTAAAATACTGTCACGTCTTCCAAATCAACTTTTCTTGGAATTGCCTTGATTTTCAGATTCTATGATATGTACTCCTGCGGCAATGCCTCCATGGTCTATTTCCTACATTGACAAAAGTCTTTATCTTAACCCTGGACCAAACACTAAATGCACAGTGTATTCTTATACAGTGAAAATTGTCTATAAAGACCACCCAAGGGAGACAAGAACATTGGTCTTTATAGCAGGTGGTCTTTATGTAATAATAATAATAATAATATTTAGCTTTTATATAGCGCTTAATACAAATGTCTCTAAGCGCTTTACAAATATACTATTATGTACAGGTTCCTTTAGTACATGTTTCAATGAGAAAACATTTTTAAGGGAAGCAAAAAATGTGGTCTTTGTAGACAGTGGCCTTTCTATACAGGTGGTCACTAAAGCAGGTTTGATTGCACCTAAACCTCACCTAAAACCCCATTCCAACCCTAATCCTAATCATGTCTTTGACGAATTAAAACCTGCAGCAAAAAGTCAGGCATTCTTCAGATTATCATCCTAATTCCTTCTTACCTTGAGCTGAGCAGCGGCCAAATTATTGAAGCATTTGACCAACATATCATTCACTTCCTTCTCGTAGTCATCACCCTTTCCACTCTGTCAAAAATAAACACAATAGTGATCATTTACATTATTTTTTGACACCATGATATATAAACTCTTCTTTCCAATTAATATCATTGTCAGGCCAGACAAAATCCTTGGTTTAATCCAGGATCCTGTTTCATAAAACTTGTTATCAATAATAAATGCTAAAATTCTCTGACAAATTAACTGTCAGCCAATCTGATGCCAATATTTCAAGAGCTTATCAGAGTTATTGTAAGGGTTGAATCGATCAAATACTGTTCTTAAAATTGGCAACAAAAATATTTTTATTTTATAGTTACATTGTTTTAATAAAATATAAAGTCTCTGAAAGCAATATACATGGGCGAGAACGTTGAAATGTTTTAAAATGGCAATTTTTGTAGTTGTCGGTAATTAATGATTTTGATTCTCTCAACATGTTGCCAATTTAAGGATTTTACAGCTTCTTTTCCTTTGAACAAAAAGTCCTGGGGGGTGTTTCACAAAGATCCTAAGTTGAACTTATCTCTAAGTTGAACTTAAAAATTATGGACAGCCGTTAGCATCTTTGAAAATATTTTGTAAAAGTTATTTTGAAAGACATAACATGTTGATTCAAATCATTCATATTTTCTATCATCAAGGAAATTGCATGTTCTGGATGTGGAATTTATGAAAAGTCTAAAATACTTGAATTTCTGCTTTTGAATATATTTCATTTTTAGGCTCCAATGGCTGTCCATAACTTTTAAGTCCAACTTAGTGTTAAGTTCTACTTAGGATCTTTGTGAAACACCCCCCTGGCATCAACACACAATATTCATGCAACAAAAAAAGAATGCAGTGTGTGCAGAATTCTATTAATGGGCCATTCTAATAATGCATCTGGCATATTTTTAGGGCTCTGAATCAAAGCCAAACTGTAAAATGTGGCATGATTGTCTGGAAAGGGTTAGTGATGATGTTTTATGGATTTTACTATCGGCCATTTTAATAGATCTGGGATCACAGTGTAACACAGGATTCACAACAATGCAATGTATTTTAAAATCAATATGGATACTGATACACAAGTCTTCTCATGTCTCAACATTATCCTCTAAAGGCTACTTTACTATCTCCAAAATACATGTTTACTTACTGGACAATCATCTAGCAATGTGATGGCTCTGCAAAAAAAAAGAGAAGAAGAAAAATGATCATTAGATGGAGAAAAAGAAGACATGACAATCATTACAAATGACCACCATTTGTAACATTATTCCAACTATCTGCAAGCTCCTAGATGCACTGCTTGCAGCAAAATAGAGATGCGGCATCATGCCATTAGAATATCATTTTGCTTGGCTGAAATTCCTGATTTTATATGTTCCACTGAGAATTTATAAGCACAAGTGTATGATCTTCACACCTTGCAAAGAGAAGACATATAAAGGCAAGGAAAGTTGTTGCCTGAAGACAATTTCATGATTTTTTCTTCTTCTTCTCAATTTATTGCTGATTTTGCGAACTGGCTTACATGAAATTCCTAATCCTGACAAATTATGGCTCACATGTGACAATGCAATTAAAAATAAATAGTTGAACAAGCCATCATCCAATGAATTTAGAAGAATCATTACAAATGCACACAATTGACCTTACTTTGAGTATGAGTTGATTGCACCAGAAAAGTCCTTCCTTCCAAACAGTTG